>MU223746.1:1406203-1463576 GCA_018584345.1 Thuja plicata
TATATGTATATATATATATGTATATATATATATATCTATGTATACATATATATATATATATATCATATATCTTGTTGTTGCTCTATCTTGTGATGATGTATTCTTCTGTAGCTTAGATCATGTGTGCTTTTCATTTCTTGTGCTGAATATATATAATGCTCTTGTTTTTGTTACTGACCCTTTTGTGCATAGATAGGTAACCTTAAGGAGATGAAATGCAGTTGATTGCATCAACAAAGGATTAAATGAGAAAAAGGTTAAAGAAATAGCTCCGTGTTAAGATTATCTGATGGAGTATGTTACCATGCTATCATGCAAGCCTAGAAATGCAACGTACGACATGAGTCAAGTCACTGAATTCTCTAGTCACAATATTATAATCATTTGGGTGTTTGGGAGACCAGGGTCAATACAATCCTTACTGATACAAGTGGAACCATAAGGATATGAATATGACTCTTCATCAGATAGCTATGAGAAACAAATGTAAGCATCTAGGAAGAAGAGCCAAGATGACTTGAACACTATTTCTAGTTGATATAACAAGAGTACGCCTATATCATGGCATTCAGAGCCAAGATAACCATGAGTGTGCTATTATTGAAATAAGAAAAATAATAGGCAAGGAGATAGGACCAACCTCACCTTATGGTGCAAGAGTGTAGGATCGATAGATGTGTGGATAATCCACCTAAGTGCAGAAGCTCTTATCACATACACCCTCTATCTTGACATAAAGATCTTTGGAACTACACCAACAAGAAGAAATCAAAGAAAACATAGGAAATCATTGATAACAGACATCATACAAGAAAAATGTTAGCAATCATTTAGTTTGTTTAACTTGTTTGATGTGGGTGTTGATGAACACCGTCATGTTGGTTTATTTGTGTGTTATTGTGTGTATGCTATCTGATGTTGTGTTGAGAAACATAGATTTTTCCAAAAATCAGAGTGTTGAGAATCATTGTTAATTAAGGTGTTGAGAAACACCAGTGTGTTAGTGGGAAACTATTTAAAGAATGTGACCAATTATGAGGACTTGACAAGTTGACTAACATGATGTTAAAAATAAGGAGGCATATAAAAGACCCAAAGATGGCTTCGATCAGCAAAGCGAGGGATGGATTTGTTCTGACACCTCAGAAGATCATGAATAGCATCCCACATATGAGATGAGACAATCTATGCGTTGATATATGGAGTGCTAGGTTACAAGTGGTGTCGGTTGCCAGGTTTTCACCACTTGGAAAAAATTCTATTTTTGCTACCAAGGCACCTGTTTGCTTGGTTTTCACCAAGATAGTCATTTTTTCAGGACTTTTTCCAAATTTTATTGATCTTTTTAGTTTTTTGTTCTTTTGATATTTTTTCAGGATCATATATGTATGTACATGCTGCTGACCAATGAGAATGCTCAAGCGCAGAACTTCTTCAGGTGGAGAGTATTAATGGGATCAGTCAAGGTATCCCCTTCTAGAGTTGATAGTTGATAGGCCCCAGAGCCAAATGTTGTGGTGATCCCAAAGGGACCTAGCCAGTTGTGTTCAAACTTCCTCTTTTGTTCACGATATTGTTGATTTTTAGGATTTTCCTTAAGCACAAGGTCTCCAGCCTAGAATTCTCTATGTCTCACTTAATTTTTTGTATCCTAGAGACATCTTCTTTTGATAGACCCTCAGATGGTTGAATGCTTATTTTCTTCGTTCATCAAGTAGTTCTAGCTCTTGGATTCTTGAAATCCAGTAATCTTCATTAGTAATAAGTCCATGCAAATTGACTTGGAGCGAGGGTATTTCTGTCTCAATGGGAAATACATCTTCTGCGCCATATACTAAGGAAAATGGTGTTGCCCCTATAGGTGTTCTTATACTCATTCTATAAGCCCATAAGGCTAGATTGAGTTGAAGGTGCCAGTCCTTCCTAGTATTATTCACTATTCAGTGCAATATTTTCAAGATGTTCTTATTGGAGGCCTCAACCTGTCCATTCCCCTGAGGGTAGTAAGTAGAAGAATAGTGTTGGGTGATTTTGAACTTGTCACAAAGTTCGTCCATGTCTTTATTTTAAAATTTCCCCCATTATCTGTCACAATGGATGAAGGAATGCCATATCTACAGATGATATAATTCAGGATAAACATGGATACTTGATTACCTATAGATTTGATCATGGGAACTACTTCAAACCATTTTGTGAAGTACTTAGTGGTTGTGATAATGAATTTATGTCCTCCAGAGGATGAGGGATAGATTTTCCTGATTAGATCAAAGGCCCATTGCTAAAGTGGCCAGTGAATAATAAAAGGTAACAACTCTCATGCAATAGCGTGAATTAGGTTGCCATGATTTTGGCAATTCTTGCATGTCTTGGAAATATGTATGGCATCTTTTTCCATAAAGGGCCAGTAGTATCCTGTGTGTAAGAGTTTCTTAGCTAATGAACAACCATTCAAATGAGATCCATAGACACCTTCGTAGACTTCTTCTAGTGTGTGGTTAGACTCTTCATGTTCTAGAAACCTAAGGAGAGTACCATTAAGACCTCCTCTATATAGGGCATTAGCCATGATATGGTAATTGGGTGCATTCCTTATAAGGTTTTTCTTTTCATTTTTTGATAGGTTATTTGGCAGGGTTTGGTTTTGGAGGTAAGAGTAGATATGAGTGTAATGGGGTGAATCAGTACCCACTAGGGAGCAGATGACTTGGGATTCTGGGGAATCATAGGTAGTAAATAGGAGTTCTTAGACCAATAATTCATAGAAAGAGTGATGTTCTTCAAGTTGTAGCATGGAGGCCAAGGTGGCCATAGCATTAGTGGCCTTGTTTACTTCTCTTGGTATTTTTTGGAAAGTAACAAATACAAAATACCTCTTAAGAGCATCAATCATCTAGTTATATGGTAGAAATTTATCATCCTTTGTTTGGTATTGGTCATTGAATTGATTGATTACCAGTTGTGAGTCACCGTAGATGTGTAATTTAGTAATTTTCCATTCGATAGCCATCTTTAAACCATTTGCTAAAGCTTCATATTCTGCAATATTTTTAGTGCAAGGGAAGATCATTTTGTAAACTTTTGGAATCTTATATCCTTGCGGTGTGATAAAGAGAGTTCCAACACCAGCTCCTTGTTGTGTAAAGGATCCATCAAAGAAAATTGTCTAGGTATGTTCTGTGAGGTGTAAAATAGCTTCATTAGGAAATTCTATCAGTAGTGGTCGTGTATCTTGCAAAGGGGTATCAATAAGGTGATAAGCAATAACTTGTCCTTTGATTGCTTTTCTATCAATGTATTCAATGTCAAATTTGCTGAGGATCATAACCCATTTATCTAACCTTCTAGTGAGAGTTTATTTATTTAATAAGTACTTGAGAGGATCTATTTTGGAAATTAGCTTAACAGAGTGTGCCATCATATAGTGTCATATTTTTCAAGAAGAAAAAACTACAACAAGGAAAGATTTTTCAATGATAGTGTAGTTATGCTCATAAGACACCATGGTTCTTCTTATGTAATATATGGCTCTTTCTTTTCCTATTTCATCTTGTTGCACTGAAAAATCTCCTAGGGATGTGTCTATAGCTGAGATGTAAAGAAGAAGAGGATTTCCTTGAATGGGAGTCATCAGTATGGATGGATTAGCAAGATATCCTTTGATTTTTTGGAAGTGTTTTTCACACCCTTCATCCCAGTTGAAGGTAACTCATTTGTTCAATGTTCTTTTAAAGGGTTGTGCTTTATCTACAAGTTGGGATATGAATCTTCTAATAGATTGGAGCTGGCCTTGTAGAGTCCTAACCTAACTGATGTTGCGAGGAGGTTACATATCCATTATTTCCTCTACCTTTTTGGCATCAACCTCAATTCCTTTAGCTAAAACAATGTATCCTAGCATATTTGCATAATTTATGCCAAAAGAAAACTTATTAGGATTCAACCTAAGCTTGAATTGTTCCATTCTATCTAGAATCCTTTCTAAATCTTTTAAGTGAGTAACCCTTCTTGCTGATTTTACCAAGGTGTCATCCACATAATCCTCCATGTTTTTATGCATCAAATCATTGAATATAGTGGTCGTAGCTCGCTAATAGGTTGCCCCAAAATTTTTGAGGTCAAAAGGCATGACGTTCCAACAAAATGTGCCCCAAGTGTAGGTGAAATTAGTTTTCTCTTGATCTTCAAGAGCTATTCTTATCTAATTGTAGCTAGAAAAGCTATCCATTAGTGAGTACATATCATAACCAGCTATGAGATCCACAATCATGTCAATATTGGGTAATGGGAAATCATCCTTAGGAAAATCCTTATTGGGGTCTCTTAAGTCTGTGCAAACTTGAATGGATTTGTCATGTTTAGTGACAGGAACAATATTAGAAATCCAATCAGCTTAAGCTGTAGCACAAATAAATTTAGCCTTCAATAATTTCTCTAATTCTTCTTTAACTAATAATTCCACATGAGGATGCATCTTTTGAAGCTTTTGTTTGACTGGTTTGATTCCTACAGAAATTGATAAATGATTCATAATCAAGTCTGTATCTAGCTCTGGGATATCTGAATAAGACCAAGCAAAGTTGATATTATTTTTAATGAAGAATTGAACAAATTCTTGTTTTTCTTGCTTAGATAAGGATTGTGCTAGGTAGATGAGCTAAGGTGCCTCTATTTTTCTCATATTCACTTCTTCTATTGGTTCTATCAGCACTGATGATCTTTCTTGAAGTTGATTAGGAAGGAGGTCAATTTCCCTATCCTCGAATGCCTCAGAGAGGTTTTCACCATTGGATAAACATTTTGATTTTACTATTTTTGGTTCTGATACTACCACAAAGTAGTTTTCAATATCAGACCTTTTTTTCTTTTTTTCTTTTCTCTTTAGGCTGAGGAACTTAACATCCCCCTATGTAATGTTCACACTTGTTGTGCCGGTAGAAGATGTGAGTGGTTCAGTGACATTTAGGTAGCAGGCAAAAGTCTAGTTGTTAGGAGCATAGATGAGGTCTAGAGGTGCATCAGGGTTCCATTCAATGAGTTCAGGATGGACAAGAGGTAGGGATTCAATCGGTTACAAGGATAGCACCAATTTGTCTAGATCAAGGTCTTTAATAGGTAGGATAAGATCTATGATAGTACTCTCTGAAGGGTTGCCTAGACTGTGATTCATCTTAACACTTCAAGCAGCATCGTTGTTTTTAGTACATGGATTTGATCCATTCGACCTATTAGCATTTTCTTGTGCTTCTCGAGTGGCCACACACTCTAAAAAGACACTCATTGGCATGACTTGAATTCTCCTAGATGGAAAAAATGGTGGAGGATCCATGTCAAGTTCTTGAAGGTCTCTAAGATCCCAAGTGTCATAGTTCTCCTTTATTTCAAGATCCTATTGTGCCCAACATTCATTTGCAAGATTATTCCTATGACTAGTCAATGTATGATTAATTATGTCACTAGTTGATGTGGAGGCATGACTAGAGAACTTGTTAGAATCCCAGTCTAAAGTAGCTGATGCAAGAGAATTCTAGGGTTCTCTCCCAAAATTCCAATTTGTGTTATGTGGAAGAGGCGGCCTTTCCTCCTCTTTAGAATCAACATTGGGAATAAGGATGGGTTCTAGTTTAGGATGTTCACTCAGAGGTTCGTTGGTGTGAACACTATCTTCATTAAGAACATAGGGTGAAAATTTGTGAACCACATCCACTTTCATATCCACAATAGCATCAGATAAGGAGTTCCACTCATACTCATTAGAGTCTTTTTTAATTGAGTGAGGTAAATCTAACACATGTACATGAGCCACACTTTTCCCCTAGTTAGGATGTTGTTCTGGTAGAGATTTATCTTACCCGTAATCAAATTGGATAGGAGATTGATATTTGTTTTTTGAAAAAGAAAGAGAGAGTGCTTGGGACACTAAGGTAGTTATTCTTTTCACTTTGTCAATCTACTCCATGCTGAGTGGAATCATGTTTTGACTTTGGAGAGGCACGAGGGGGGACCTCCTCAATAGCATGTACTCTATCATTTGATAAATGTTGTAATTCAAGGACATGAGTGGTGAAGACAAGTTGGCCCCATTTATGATGTCTATCATTTATGCCTGACTCTTGAGTTGATATCTTTGTAATAGATGAAGCATTGGACCCATTTTGTTTAAAAGAAGCTCTGTAAAATGAGGGGACATATGGTTCCCCTTGATACGCCAGATTATTAGTGGTGGAATGCATCAATTGTTCAAAGGGAAGAGGATTAACCTTGTTTTCATTTAAGTATCTTTATCATGTGCATTTTTATGAGAGATACTAGGATGATGGTCTCTAAGAGAAGGATGGATGTTATTTTCATGGTATCCCATGCCAGTCTTGTCTGTAGGATCTCAAAATTCAACACAAAGAGATTCTACAAGACCTTTGTTCTTTCCCAAGGGTCCTTTACCTATATATCCCATTTGTTTCATCATCTAATATCCTTTCCTATATTTATGTCGGTAGATCTCCACATGTTTTACTTCATTATTTTGTTCTTCATCTTTGTATAACCATGCAAGAACAACCTTTTCTTCATTTTTTCTGAATGAGATACTTGCACCTTCACCATTCCATTTGCCTCATGTATTTCTACTTGTTTACAAGTTGAAGGTGGGAAAGATGAGGATGGCATACTATAAGATATAGGAGAAGGAGGAAGAGAAGTTAGCTGGTATTCTCCCATGCTTGTGTTGTTGATCTTAAGTTTTGCTTCAAAGCTTTGCATAAGTGCCTTTTGAGCTGCTTCAAAATTTTGTAATGTCTCCTTATTGTGTGAGATCATGCTGTCAGCTTGCTTCAAGGTGTTACAAGAGTAGGTGTTGTCAGCTAGAATGGTCACTTCCACCCCATTGTAGGGAAATTTTATACATTGGTGATATGTAGAGGGGACCACCTGCATCTCATGAATCCAGGGTCTCCCTAGCAATATATTTTATGTGAGAGGAAAATCAAACACTTGGCAAGTAAAATTTCTTTCAATAGGACCTACCCTAATGGGGAGTACCACAAGTCCTTTGGATGATCGCTCTTCCTTGTCATATGATTTAATAGAGATCTTCCTTTGAGGATCAATGGCATATTTATAAAATCCTAGCGATGTGACTAACTTGAGGATACAAATATTTAACCTAGCGCCTCCATCTATCAAAACACACTTGACCTAACTTTTGTGAATCAAAACCTCTATGTGTAAAGGCTGATTGTGTGGGTGACTAAGAGCTTTGTCATCCTCTTCTAGGAAAGATAGATAGTGAGGAGAGGTCAAATGATTAACCATGGTCTTGAATTTACCAACACCAAGGTCCTTAGGAACATTGGTTTCAACAAGCACAATCTCAAGGACTTCCTTATGTGAAGGTGATAATTTCAGCAACTCCAATATAGAGATTTGGGTAGGGGTTCATTGTAGTTGGTCGATCAAGTTGCAGTCTGTAGTAACCTACTTAGATGATGAGGGTTTTTCTGTTAGTGCAACTATTTTTTTAGATGCAGATGCCACCCCTTAAGGGTGATCTTAGATTGACCTCTAGTAACCACATTAGTAGAATCAGGTTCCTTATCTTTAATAATAATAACATTGATGTATTTATCAAAGGGTTCAAGCATATGGATCATGTTGTCAGTGTTGGCATATGTATGATTTACCGTGGCTCCCATAGTTTGTGATGATTCACCTTTTTTATAGGATAGAAAGGGTTACTTAAAGGCCTTATGATCATCATTTGAGCCATGATTACCAACTATGATAGTTTTTTTATCAATTAGATCTTGTATCACATGCTTTAGTTTCATACAATCATTTTTCAATTGTCCTTTATTTTTATCAAACTCATAGTAGTGATCGTGATTCCACCATTTGGGTTTTACCTTGGATTCACACGGTTTTGAGTTGGGAACTATAATGATCTTTTTGGCAACAAATGTTTTTAATGCATCTTCCAAAGGTTCTCCAAGAGGAGTGAAGTTTTGCTTGGGTTGATGGATCCACAGTACTTTATCTTTCTAAGAATCCTCAGTGTTTTTACAAGTGTTGGGAGTAACCAAACTTTTCCTGGCACCATGTATGCTAGTAGTAAGGTTAAATACTGGCTCATTGGGTTTAATCTTAGGTGAGTCAAAATCATCATCGCTAACCACATTGTGCTTTTTATTCCAGTATTTACTCTTGTCCTTGTTATTGTTGTTTATTTTTTGTTTTTGTTTTTGTTGTTGTTGTTGTTGTTGTTGGAAGACTTGATGTTTTTATTCAAAGAAATATCCCCTTTTCTGATGAGAACATCCTTGATTCTCATAGCACTGTCAACCAAGTCACTGAAGGAGGTATGTTTTTGCATTTATGCTGTGTAATTAATTTTGGGAACCATATTATTGATGAAAATGTCAATCTTTTCCAGCTGTGGTATTTGTCTAGCGTACCTCACAAATATCTTCCTCCAGCTTTGGAGAAATTTGATAAATGGTTCACCAATATGTTGCTTGGTGTTGCAAAGGTTGAGCATAGTAACTGTGTGTAAGATATTGTAAGAGTAATTTTGTATAAATATTTGTACTAGCTCATCAAATGTTTGTATACTAGGTGTGACTTTTGTGAACCATTCCAAGCCTTGGCCACTAAGGCTCCATGGGAATAGGCACATTCGATAAGTCCTCTCATGTATAAATTTGATACTAAGAGTGAAAAATTATGTTACATTGTCTTGAGGGTCACCTTCCCCATTGTATTTATCATATTTAGGAATTTCAACCTTTGGGGGAAAAGGTGGCATGTGCAAATATTTAACAAAAGGGAATGGACGTATGGACTCCAATGAGTATTTGATAGGAGGTTGTTGCTTTTTTTTCTTGAGTTCCCTTAACTCACATCTCATGTCTTGCAATTGGTGGTTAAGGATAGTGATAGGTGACTCTTCCTCTTGTTGTATGAGTTCCTAAATGTCAAAATCAAGTGGAAGCTTAACACATGTTGATGCAAGATGCATGAAATATTTGTCCTTGTCCAATTGCATGATGGCTTGTATCATCTTTTGAAAATGTTTGTCTTGCTGACACTTCATAATCTCTTCAGAAGTGGCATCTTCTATGGAAGAAGAAGCACTAGTATGTTGACTCTGATGGTCATGTTGGGACCGCCAATCATAGGCTAACATGGTTGAGGTGTTGTGTGCAACCAAATTTGAAGATTGAAACAAAGGTATTCTCAAATGTGGATTTGAAGTGTCATTGTGTGAGGTCTTGAAATCTATCTTGGGTTTCTGACAAGAAGGTAGGTATTGTGAAAATTCATCTATAGCTTTTCCCTTAGAATCAAGATCAACTTTTTGACTTCTTGTTTGGACCATGTACAACAATCTGCGACTAATGTGTCTAGAGGAACAAGGTGTAAAGTCAAATGTCAAAGCTTAGAGATTTGTTTGATGAAGAAAAAGAGTTTTGGTTGTTGAACTTGTGCAAGGTATTGTGCATTCGAGGTCTGAATACCTGCTAGATGACACTTGCAAAAAATTTGATAAATAACCAAGAGAAAAGAGTTGATATGATTGAGAGAGTTGTGAGAATCTAGTACAAAAAGACAATTATGAGTATATCCACCAGATTCAAGAGATAAAAAGACCGTGACAAGGTATAATAGTAGTTGCTGCAAGAATGTGACCAAATGACAAAGATCTTAGTGTTGGACTGATTTCCACTCAAGTATCATATGACAATATAGGGGTTCTCATACAACAATATAGTAGTCCTCATATGATTTTCTATCCTCTGGATGTGCTGTCATATGACAAATGCAATGGCCTGAAATGAAAAAAGACTCTGGCATAGTTCACTACTTGTGTGAAAATGATTTTAGATAATGTTGTCCAATTGTAACCACCTAGATTTGGTATGCTCTGACCATAGACCCTATTTTCCCTGAGTGTAATCATACCCCCAATTATGTCTAGACAACTCTTGAATCGGCTAGCATAATTCTTTCAAATTAGATTTAATCTCCTAAGTGATCTAATCAATAAATTTTATTAATCACCTAAGCCAATCTAATCAATTCAATGCAAATAAATTCAAATAAAACATGGCTAAGGTAATTAATTTAAAAGAAATTAAATAAATCTCTATTATATCTAATCAATTGCTAAAGCCTATCTTGTAGCCTAAATTAATCTAATTAATTGGCTATAGTCCTAATTAATTATCTAAAACAATCAAATGCTTAAATAATTGATTTTCCTATTTTTAAATGAATATATTTAATATAATTTATTTCATTAATATTCCCCTAAACCCTAGCCTAACCTAGCTCAACCACCTTGACCCTGGGTTCAAACCCATCCCAACCTATTCACCCCATGCTAAGTCTAATCCTAATCTTAATCCTATCCTGACCCACTTCCTAATGATGTCACATTCCTAGATTTGTGATTAGGAACTCAACCCACTTGAGAAAGTCAACTTTCTCAAGCTTGACTCTAAACCCTCTCCATGCCTCTTAAATTCTTTCTTTTAATGCATATGCCCTCTCCATGCCTCTTAAATGCTTATATTTAATGAATATTCCTCAAGTCCATGCCTCATCAATGCCTTTGACATTAATGCCTCTTACACTTCATTAATGGTTTTTACACCTCCATTAATGAACTTTGTCCCCCCTCTCTCTCATTTATTCTATAATTATAATGATTTTTTGAGCTAAAATGGCCCATAATTTTCAAATTCATTCTTATAAGACCCTTAAATTTAGAATTGAAAAGCATTGTTATGCTATTAGGATTAACATAGATTCATATTGCATTTTATCTTTCATGTTTATGCATTGTTATAATCTTGATTTTTAGAGTTAGAATGCATGATTATTGGATATCGTTCTTAGTTTTAATTGAACCTTTCATGCTAGGTTGTACATGTCACTAAAAAAGGCATAATCTGAGGGCTATTATGTTATTTTTTACACTCCTAGTTTGAAAGAAATAGATCAATTTTAGTGGATTTACATGCTTTACTAACCTTGTTTTCACTAACAAAATGATCTATTGAAGTGTTGTGTCGTGGATAAAAGGTGCACTATTTCACACACATTTCTAACACCCACCGTGGGGCATGATTTCATATTTTTCCTCATTTCAACTTCATTTTTCACTAATTTGTCTTCCCAGATTTCATGTCCAGGCTCATTTCTGGTAGCAGAAGCTCGCATCGAGGATACGCCATTGCGCCACAGAAATCTAGGCTCATATCTGGGATTTCCTGAGTCATTTTCAGTATAGGCTCACATCCAGTAAACACTCTATCACATCTGGTAGCAGAGGCTCGCATCTGGTTTTTTACATCATTTCGTATAATTCTAGAATCACATCTGGTTGAATTTTTTGTGAACTTCATTGCCTAACCCCTAACACTTTAACCAGTTATTGATTTGATCTTTTTACAGCCTAACTAATGCTTGCAGGTTACTGATAATGAAGTAGGAAGACTTGGCTAATGTGTGTGTTCACAGGTGTTTTTAAAATGATATTAGTACTAACCATTTACAAAGCTTTTTCAAAACTTAACACATTTTCTCAACATTTGTTAAATCGATCAGATTACTATGCTCTTTTCCTTTAAAGGAAAATAAAAAAATCAGATGTTGGTTTAACACTTGTAAAGGAATTTGGAGATAAATGGAGAAACAAACACACTCTTTAATTCATTTTTGGAATCAGTAATTGAACAAGAAAGTCACTAAACCTTGAGGGATAACTGAACAAGTTACATCGCTTAATTCATTTTTGGATCAGAAATTGAACAACAAAAATCACTTAACATTATGGGTAATTGAACAAGCAAATCTCATTGTCTAAATTTTGGATCAGAAATTGAATAAGAAAATCCTCTAAATTTTGGGAAACTGAATAAAAAAAATTTACTTTCATGCATCCTATTTTCATAAAGTAGGAACATTTTAATCAGGCACAACATTGCTTGAGGGAAGGAACTATTTGATTGAACTTGTTTTGGGAGAAAATGGTATGGATTATGAGAGTATGCTCTTCTTCTTTTGAATAATCACAAATATAGACATCCTACACTCGCCAATCCTTTGTATGCTTATTTAATAGTAGAGGGCCTACAGGTTGAGGACAAAATCTCCTAGGAATGACCCAAGTGAGGAGAGGTTTTATGCCAACCCTTCCAACTCACTATAAATAATTTCTTCCTCATAGGCCAAAGCCTCGAAAGATGAAATTGGTTTTGTTCATGGAATTTTAACATCATTCCTTGAACATGCTTGGGTATTTGTAGAGCTGAGCCGCTTGAATCTTTCTTGCAAGACTACACATATTTAGGTAGTCATAGGGCTATATGCCTTATTTTTGCCTTGTGCAATTCTATGGGAGATGGTTTTGAAAAGATTGCCCCATCATAAACAATGAATTTCATAGACAAAACTACATGATTTATCTTCGAAAGGGTGATAATCCTTGTGCAAGGCAAAAAGTAATTGCCCCAAGACACTCATCATATCGTGCCCTCACTTGCATTTGGAGTCGGCTAATACAACATCATGATTGGAGTCATTGCGTTCTTGGTGATGGTTGTATTCTGATTAGCATTTGAGTGTGTACCTAAGTCAATGAGCAAGGATTTTCATTCTCTACCTAACAATACAAATCTACTTGATATGTCTGAAAATCATTAACAAGATAAAACCTTCAAAATAAGAAAAAAAATTCAATCCTTGGTCTACATATGTTTTTCTCTCACTAGCAAGTTTCTGAACATGATCACAGATCAAACAAACTTCACACACTTTCAGGTCAAAATTGACAAACTAAAAAAATTTGACAGAGACATCAGAAACTCTCATCCCTCACATCCGGATTTCCTAGCTTATATTTGGTTACACAGGCTCATATCTAGTATCCTTCATCTTATCTAGTCATCACTTCATCGCATTTTTTAAGAAAGCTCGCATCCTGGGCCATCAGAAGTTCCCATCCTATATTTCCTGGCTCACATCTAGGAGCTTGCATCTAAGATAGTGGGCACTTGCAGATTAGTTTCTCAGTAAACCTTAGTAGATTTGGATACCCTTTTGGCTCTTTAGTCTATCCCTATTGTCTTTTCTAGTCTCCCTATTGCTGTGTCGAAACACTTTTTCAAAACATCTACCTTGCAGGTCCTGTCAGTTTCTCACAATCAGTCTCAATACATGTGGTTTATCCGCTTTTCAAAACAACTTGGCTCCCAGCTCACTATCAGGGAATTCTAACCCTTTGACACTGGAATCATTTACTTCCACCAAAACTCAAACAACACCTCTACCTAGACACACCCACTTGAATGATTCGACAATCTACTTGACACTATTGGGAAACTTTGATGAAGTTGAGACACAATTACATGGTGAGCACAAGACACAACAAGTACACTTCTAAAGAATTGGAAGTGCCTCCAAAATCACTACACTTTTAAGGAGAAACATCTTGTAGTTCCCTGTTCGATTTAGACTCTCCAGAAATGGAAAAACCCACTCACAAATGGAGTGAGGATTTTGAAGAATACGACAATGGTAAACACCAAAAACATGAAGATAGCGATGAAGAAGAAGAACCACACTTTGACCATCCTTTGTTTAAATCAGGCAGTGAGGAAGACATCACTAAAGAGGAATTAAATAGATCTCTATTATATCTAATCACTTGCAAAACCTATCTTCTAGCCTAAATTAATCTAATTAATTGGCTATAGTTCTAATTAATTATCTAAAGCAATCAAATGCTTAAATAATTGATTTTCCTATTTTTGAATAAATATATTTAATATAATTCATTTCATTAATATTCCCCTAAACCCTAGCCTAGCCTACCTCAGCCACCTTAACCCTAGGTTCAAACCCATCCCAACCTATTCACCCCATGCTAAGTCTAATCCTAATCTTAATCCTATCCTAACCCACTTCCTAATGATGTCACATTCCTAAATTTGTGATTAGGAACTCAACCCACTTGTGAAAGTCAACTTTCTCAAGCTTAACTCTAAACCCTCTCCATGCCTCTTAAATGCTTGTATTTAATGCATATGCCCTCTCCATGCCTCTTAAATGCTTACATTTAATGCATATTACTCAAGCCCATGCCTCATCAATGCCTTTGGCATTAATGCCTCTTACACCTCATTAATGGTTTTTACACCTCCATTAACGAACCTTGTCCCCCCTCTCTCTCTATTTTCTTCTATAAATACAATGAGTTTTTGAGCTCAAATGGCCCTTAATTTTTGAATGCATTCTTATAAGGCCCATAATTTTAGAGTTGAAAAGCATTTTTATGCTATTTAGATTAATTAGAAATCCATATTGCATTGTAGTTTTGATATTATGAATTGTTATTTTCATACTTTTTAGAACTAATATGCATTTTTAGTGAGCATTTAGACTAGTTTTAATTCGAATCTTCCATTCTTAGGTTGTATTTGTCACTGATTTCTGCATAATCTGAGGGCATGATTATGGTATTCTTCAAACTCCTCATATTTGAAGCAATAGATCAGTTTTAGTATTTAGCTTCAAACCCTTGCTTTTTATGTTTTTCTACTAATATAATGATCTATTAAAGTGTTGTGTTGCAGGTAATAGGTGCACTATATCACACACACATTTTTGGCACCCACCAAATAACAAACTCAAATAGAGCAATAAACAATATCTAATCTGATCTAGTAATTTTGCAAACTCAAATAGAGCAATAAACAATATCTAATCTGATCTAGTAATTTTGCACTATTTCATTGAAGAAGACTACAACAAACTCAAATAGAGTAATAAGTTCCAAAAGATAATGGAAAAGATGATTGGTGAAGATAAAGAGAAATACTTTCTCCATATAGAATCCACTGGCGTAAAATTACCTAAGGATTATGATGTTGAAAAACTAAAATAAAAAGAGGTGTCAAATCCTATCTCTATTCTCGCCAAGCAACTAACATTGATGCAAAATGAGCTTGTGACTCTCAAATAGGAGAAGGCTAAACCCAACAGGAAATACTCTTTGGACTCCATTTGTCCATTTCCTTTTGACAAGAGTATTAATATGGTTCCATTTCCTCCCAACATGGCAAGACCAAAATATGACAAGTATACAGGAGAGACAAGCCCACATGATCATGTGAGAGAATTTTGTGCTCTAAGCATAGAGTACATACATGAACCTACTTACCTCATGTGGCTATTTCCTGGAATCCTAGGTGGGAATGCCATGGAGTGGTTCTCAAAGCTCATAGTGAAGGTAAAAACTTTTGAGGAGTTAATTCAATGATTTATCCAACATTACTCCTATAATATTCAACATGATGTAACTATGATGGATCTGTGTAATAATAAACAAAGAACTGGTGAATCCTTTACACACTTTCTACAAAGGTGGAGGAAATTATTTGCAAGATATTCAAGAGCTATTCCTGAATCCAAGAAAATGGAAATATTTGTTAATAACTTGATACCAGAGTTGAACTACGCATTAGAAATGCAAGACTCCCCTAGCTTTGACAGAATGATTAAAAATTCCATTCGCATTGAGGAAGTTATGGTTAAAAATGGGGAAATCACTCTTCAAAGTGAAAAAAAATCTACCAACTCCAACAACAAGCCTAAATGGTGGAAACAAAACAATAATTTTGTCAACGATGGAGTAGTAGATGCATCCAATGCTATTCCTAAACCAACAGTATTCACTCTGACAAATAGCATGCAAGCAAGTAAAGAGGCCAAGGTAATGACCTCCATTCCTAAAGCAAGAAACAAGAACAACAAAGGTCGGCGATGGACTTCCAAACCTCAAATAACTTTCACTCCTTTGGGAGAACCTCTTGAGATAGTTCTGAAGACACTCCTAGATAACAAAGTTCTCACAATCCAAGATTCCAAACCATGGGAACCAGAAGTCAAACCAAAATTGTGGGATGACAATTCTTATTGCATCTTCAATAAAAACTAGGGACACAAGACTAATAATTGTCTTAAACTCAAAAACAATATACAAGACCTTATTGAAGGAGGTAAGATCAAAGTGGAAGGACACACCACTAACAAAGACCACATGACATTTAACAAGTCATTTCCTAATTACAAGAAAGGGGAAGCATCTAAAGGTAAGGGAAATAAAGTGAACTACAGCTACTCTAAAAATGATAATGTAACATGCTAGACATTAAAACTAAATCAATTAATGTGGTCACTATTAGAGGTGTTCAAAACACATCTTCCCAATCTAATGCAGTGACCCAGAGTCAAGCACAAGTCACGATCAAAGGACCCAGTTCCTCTTCAAAACCAGAAACAACTTCCAAAGTACCCATTATCACTATCCCTAAATCGAGAGTAGGAAAAAAAAAATGGTTACTATTTACAGCAAAGTATGACTTGGTGGATCAATTACAAATAAACTCTACTAAAATTTCCATTTTTGAGTTTCTTAAAATCTCCTTAGTGCATAGGGAAATTCTTGAACAAGCTTTGCATGCCGTAAATGTACCAAAGGATCTTGATGTGGACAAATTCCAAGAAATGGTTAACCACATCTCAGCACCACATTACCTTTCTTTCTCTGAAGAGGATGATAAATCATTAACACGTCCACATAATCAACCCCTTCATATTGAAGTCCTCATTCATAAATCTCATGTTAGACGTGTATTGATAGACGGAGGTGCAGGGTTGAATATATGTACCCTTAATCAGATTAGGAAAGTGGGTCTCTCCAAAAAAAAAAAATATTCTAGAAGAAAAATCACTATCAAAGCCTATGATGAGGAAGAGAGATCCTCCAAAGGTCTCATTGTTCTACAAATCAGGATCAGACCAATTGAAAGAAATTTCATATGTCAAGTTATTGATTTATCCTTGGCTTACAACATACTGTTGGGGAGACCTTGGATCCATGAAATGCAAGCAATACCATCTACCTTCCACCAGTGTATCAAGTTCATACATAATGGGGTGGAGGTGACAATTCCTATGGATACTAGTTATACATGCAACAATGTTAAAGTAGGTAGTATGGTCCCACACAACAAGGAAGCTACAAATGAGATTTTACTTGAGACTACCAAGGACATAGTTCTAAAAAGATTCAACAAGACATTAAAACTTGAAGAAATAGGTATGGGAGAATACAAGCTAGACATGACCCCGTCATTAAGAGAACTTTCAATATCACCAAGATCCTATGGAAAACCTCCCTCATCATTCACATCTACTACATCTCAAGCACCAAGAATCCACAAATCAACTGGCATGGTTAAGGCATCCACATATTCTTTAGATAACATAGAAGAACACGCAGTCTTGGCCTAGCTTTACAAAGGAGAACCAATGGAAGCTAAGGTAAAACATGTGGAAATATCCCCAGATAAATGTGGTAAGGGATATGACCTTGTTAAGAAAATTGGGTACAAAGGAAAAGGACCTTTAGATGACAAAGGAAAAGGACTTATTGAACCAGTACACGTGGACTTCAAAAATACCCACGATAAAAAAGGGTTAGGTTTCCATACTAAATTTGACGGCCCTTTTTCAAGAGATAGTTTGATCGCTGACAAAGGAAGTGATGAAGAAGAAGAAACAACACTAGAATAGTGGTCCTATGAAAGATTATTACATATTGGCACATCAAATCTTGAAAACCAAGGAGAAAGGTATGTGCCAAGTTTTGAGGTACCACAAGACACTCATATCCCTTTGTTACCACCAGCTATTATTCAAGAGGTAGAAGAAACAACAGAAGATGATCCAGAGGTAACATTGATAGCTACAACTACTGAAGACACACCTCAACAATGGGATTCACATCCTAACTGGGGGAAACTAGTTACAATTTCACATGTCCTTGATATACCACACTTTGATCTACATGCAGCAAATCGAGTCCATTAGATAACTGTTGTTGAATTCTTAAATAGATATGATGATGAAATCACAGACTCCCATGATTATAAGTGGGATGAGATGTTTGTTGCCACAAAGGACATTGAGATTGATGGGATTCACACATTTGCAGCTCCATCAGCACACATAGAACATTCTAGCACTTCTCCTAACAATAATGATATTCCTGAAGCAGAGGAAGTATCTTTTCCCCCACTCATTAATGTAGAAACTAGTATTTTCTTAGGCCTAGAAGAAATTCAAAGAATGCAAGCTAGGAGTCTCCTTCTACGGAGAGATGAAGATGAAATTTCCACTAATGAGTCACTCGAATTTGGTCCACATATAACTAACAATGACTTCGATAATGACAATCTAACTCTTATTGATCTAAACATAGAAGAGGTAGACTTAACAGAACATGTCATGTTAGTTAATAGTCTTGACACTGATGCAATGTTGTCCTACCTAAAATCTAATCCTACTCCCATCCTTGACTTCCCTAATGACTACACCTTGGCTTGCTAGTTAAATGCCTACGAACCTTACCCTTGTTCCACCAATGCAAGGAGCGTGAACATGACAGAGGAGGATATCAAGTTTCTCAGTCAAAAATTGAAAAATAAAAAGAAAAATAGAACTGACGGTGAAAACCACATTGTGGCACTGTCAGATTCTAAAAAATTAAAAACAAAAGATGTATCTAATGGTGAAAACCTCTCAGAGGTGCCAAAGGATGAGACTCTTTATATCCTCCCCGAGAACTTTTAGGAAAGGTCTTCAGTTCTGATAGAACCCACACAACCAGTTAATTTGGGCATAGCTAAAGTTCCTCACATTATTCACCTAGCACAATCGTTGTTAGAAGAGGAGAAGGCACAATTCATTGAGTTCCTAAAAGAGAAGATCAAATTTGCATTGTCTTATACAGATATTCCCAGACTAGATCCTTAATTGATAATGCACCGCTTATCCATAGCTCCCAAGATTAAACTTGTAAAACAAAAACTTAGAAAGATGCATCCTCATGTTGCGTTGCTAGTAAAAGTGGAGCTAAATAAATTATTAAAATATGGATTCATCAGAGTCATCACTTACACAGGATGGATTTCCAATGTAGTCCTAGTATCTAAATTAGATAAATCTATCCTGATCTGCACAAACTTTGGAGACTTAAACAAGGTGTTTTGTAAGGATGATTTTCCACTGCCTAATATTGATATGATCATAGACCTCACAACAGGCTACCAAATGTACTTACTAATGGATGGTTTCTTGGGCTACAATTAGATTAAAATTACCCCTAAAGATCTAGAGAAAACTACATTTACATGCACCTGGGACACCTTTTCCTGGAGCATCATGCCATTTGGGTTGTGAAGAATGCAGGTGATACATATCAAAGAGCCATGACTACTATATTCCATGATATGATGCATAAAAACATAGAGGATTACATAGATGACACCTTATCTAAATCCAAAGAAATGAGCACTGATATTGATGACTTAAGAAAGACATTGGATCATATGGAGCAATTTCAACTCTGGCTCAATCTAAAGAAGTGTAACTTTGGAGTCCAATCAGGAAAGCTCTTAGGGTTTATTGTTTCAACGAAGGAAATTGAGGTAGATCCTGCAAAAGTCAAAGCTATACTAGAAATGACTCCTCCACACAACATTAGTAAAATGAGGACATTACAAGGGAGACTTCAATCAATTAGGAGATTCATGTCACAACTGGCAGATAGAGCACAACCCTTTACCAAATTACTAAACAAAGGGGCACCTTCAAATGGGATGAACATGGTGAAGCTAACTTTAGAGAATTAAAAGAGTGCCTAGCTACTCCTCCTATCCTTATGGCACCCATCCATGGAAATCCATTACTCCTGTATATTTCAGCTACAACCACATCACTAGGAATATCACTAACACAAGAGGATGAAACCAAGAAAGAAAGAGAAATCTACTACATCAGTAGAACACTAGTCTCCTATAAGCTCAATTACAACATTATTGAGAAAGCATGCTTATTAGTTGTCTTTGCATCAGAGAAATTGAGACACTACATTCTCTCACATACAGTATGGCTCATTTCCAAGATTGATCCTTTGAAGTACCTTCTAAGAAAAACAACATTAACAAGATGTTTGGAAAACAAGGTCCTCATTCTAACTGAATTTGACATTGAATATGTGGACAGGAGGACTATTAAAGGACAATTCCTCATAGATCAACTAGCTGATTCACCACTCCAAGATGATGAACCTTTAAAAATTGAGTTTCTTGATGAAACTATAATGCATCTAAGTATCCATCGAAGATGTACTTTGATGGTTCCTTCATGAAACAAGGCTCTAGAGTAGGGGTTCTATTTATAACTCCTTAAGGCTACAAAATACCCAAGTCCTACAAATTGATGTTTCCATGCACAAATAACATTTTTGAATATGAAGCATTGGTAAATGGTCTTAATATTTCTATGGAATGGAAGATTGTAGAGTTGCATGTGTATGGTGACTCCAGCTCATTATCAATCAAGTCAATGGATATTATCATATGAAAGATGAGAAGTTGATGCCCTACAAGCAACTGGTTGATGACCTAAAAAAATACTTTATCTTTGTCACATTCCAGCACATACCCAGAGTAGAGAATAAAGCTACAGATGCCATGGCCACACTGGCATCCATGTTACAAATGGAGGAACATCAATTCTACTATGATGTCTTGGTGGAAGAATTATCCTATCTAGCCTTTGAGACCCCTGAATACCAAGTAATCTATGACTTAACAACCCAACACCAATCTTGATATGCTAAGATCATTGCTTACCTAACTGACCAAACAATTCCCAATGATCTATCTATAACTGAAAAATGAGCCCTAGTTAGGAAAACATCATGTTTTTTCCTCATAACTAATAAATTATATCAACGAGGTATTGATGGTATGCTTCTTAGATGTTTAGAACTCAAAGATTCAAATCACACATTAAAATAAGTCCATGAAGGTGTATGTGGATCACATTAAAATGACTTTTCACTAGCAAAGAAACTACTCAGAGTAGGCTATTACTGGCCTACAATGGAAAAAGATGCTATTCAATTTTCAAAAACCTGTCATAAATCCCAAACACATGAGAATCTCATCCATGCTCCTACCAGAGAGATTATACCTTTCATAACACATTGGCTATTTTAGCAATGGGCCTTTGACTTGGTTAGACAAATATATCCTAATTCTTCAAATGAACACAAGTTCATCATTACGGCCACTGAGTATTTTACAAAGTAGATCGAAGCTGTGCCACTAATCAAAGCCACTAGAAAATAGGTGGCTATGTTCATATTGAACTAAATTATTTGTAGATATGGGATACCCTCTTCAATTGTAATAGACAATGGGGGTTTTTATGCCCTGCATACCCATCCCTACATTTTGAGTGCAAAATGTTGGGTCCCCTTTCTTTTCACTTTTGGCTCTTGCCTTGTTTTCTGTCCCTTTTTGTTTTTGTTGTTTCTTCTCCAATTTTTCCTTCCCATGAGGTTTTTTTTCTTCTTCTTTTGTCTTGTGTGTCTCTAGGACCCAGTCCCAGAGTTGGTTGTTTCTTTCCCAGAGCTAGATTCTGGACTTTGAGATTCTCCGCCATGATGTCTTATTTTTGTAAGAAGACATGGTCGCACAGAATCCCCAGGCCCAAAGTCCAAAGGTCTTCTTGTTTCAAAGTTTGTGGGAAAGAGGGTAAATTACTTTTTACCTTGGGTATAAATAGAAATTACATGTCACTTTCACAATTACCATGATTAAAAACACTTAGATCTTTTCAGAGCGATTCCTTGGCAATTTGAGTGTGATTAACTATGAATTACTCTGAGCTTAGTGGATAACTATGAGTTGATCTTTGGTGACTTTTAATGATCATTAGAGGTTGAAGCTATTGCAGAGTGGTCCTAGTGCCATCTCTTTTCCATTCTTCAGATTTCTAGGTAGGTCTTTTGTTCCCTACCTTTGTTCTTTCATTCTTTTTGGTTTTAACTTGTTTTGTTCTAGTTTGTTGTCCATGTTTTCTACTTCTTGTTCACCACCCATTAGTGGGTTGGCTCTGCCAAAGGGTTGTCCACCCTCTATGCAAATATAGATTAGTGTACATTTTTGTATGTTGTTTTAGGGTAGCTATTGTACATATGTTTATATTGTTTCTCTATAAATGATGTATATATCTAATATATTTTGTGTATATCTATTTCGGTCCTCGGCCCTCTGTATGTTTTTTGTACATGTATGTATTCTATATATCCCTTAGAGCTCATGAGTTCTTTGTGCTCTATCATGTATTTTCCCCCCATGAGACCAAGCTCATTGAGATGGAGTTTCCATGGTTCGAACTCGGCACCTTACTAGTTTGAGCCATGGTGGCTTTCTCTCACCTCTATCTTGTCACATTTATGGTGGGTTTTAATTTCCCACAAGTGGGCATTCAAAGCATGTCCCATCTAGCATTTAATTCCCCCTATGTCATCCCACTTGTCACCATAAATGCCTGAATGTCACTTGCCATCCTACCACATGTCGTTACACATCGACCAAAGTACAACCTCTTTCCGGTAGGACCTTGTCTTTCACTTCCTCCTACTGCCTTGTTAACACACTTTGGAATGCTAAGTCATGTTCATTATAGATGATCTGAAAATCTTAATGTATGTACTAATGCTGGTTTGATAGGTACAGGTTGGTGAACAATTTCCTGAAGTTGTAACTTAATGTTTATATATGTCCTGACAATTTTTTGGTCTTGCGGGTTGCAGATAGATTGATCCAAGATGTCTGATGATTTTTCCCCTCCTGATAGTCCAAAATTACCCACCACTTCCACTCGGGCAGCTATGAAGTCAAATATTTGAAAGAATGCTAGAAAAACTGCCACTAACCTCCAAATATCTGAAGGAGGGAGCTATTGCGGGGTCCAAGGTGGACTCCAAAGTCCAGTAAATAACAGATACGGATCCTGAAACTTGGGCCAAATTGCAGGGTCTAATCGAGACCATTTATAGGTTAAAGGCTGAAGGGGACAAGGTAGCCACTTGCTTGGCCTCCTCCAGCATCATAAAGGCTGCAAAATTTTCATGTTCAGTGTAGTCGCTAGAATTAATAAGGTAACTGTCAATTCATTACAATGCGCCTACTTGCTCAGTCCTACTTCCGAATCCCTAACCGCTACAATACCCCACCACCATTGTCACCTTGGATGCCCCAACCTTTGCTTCTGGGTTGGGGATTCCTCAGTTCAAAGGGTCTACGGTCATCACCTGGGTTGACTCACTAAAGGATTTCGGTGAAGCCAAAGTCATTTCCCGGCAATACCTCAACAGTCAGTGGCTGAAGTCTCCAAAGAGAAACCACAAAATAATGAAGTTGGAGATTCCTCGCAGGGATTTCAAGGAGCCCATTCAAGTGGGCATCATATTTTTATGCAAGATCTTCAAATGGCCCCACACTCAAGAATTCTCAGCATGGATGTATTATTTTCTATACTACATCACCACACAAAATAGGACCTTCAACTAGGTGGCTATCATAGCCAACCACGTAGATAAACAAATGAGGACCGTCACCCAAACTTCTCACTTTTATATGACTTCATATGTGTTGTGGGCATTAGCATAATAAAGGCCTACTTTTTTGAGATTAGGCACAGTTAAAGAGCTCAAAAATGGGTGAGGAAAAGTCACACCATGGTATCATTATCCCCAATTATAGTGGGAACTTATTTTCAAAAATTTCTGCCTGGTAAATGATGCTTTCATTTACAGCAACATTTTAACACTTACTTTAGGATTTTGGGTACCACCTCTCACAGGCGGAAATGACTTTGGTCGGCTCTTATGGCCAGTATTTTATTCAGTTTCAGCATCACACCTACATTAGGGTAATAGGCTTCAATGGGAAGCCCTATCCTCTTCCTCGGTATTGTAGGGATAGAATTATTCTCTTAGAGTTTTGTAGGCAGATGATGGATCTACATGCCTTCTTCACATTGAAGAAGGTCGTCAACGTCCCATTCCCTTTCTCTTATCAAAATTACACATGTAGCCTCGCCATAGCCTGGGAAGTAGATAATGAACTAAAGAGCTTCGGGTTGGTAGAATTCAACCATGCCTAAAAAAATTATGATCCCCACGGTAAGATTGCCATAGCACTACCTCAACCGTCCGAGCCTCACAAAGTAGATATTGAAGACTTCTGGGTGGACTGCTAGTATAGTTTTGATCTTTGAAATAGACAAAATATAATGATGAGAAAAGGGCTCATGAAAGCACTGGACATTCAGACCTTCCTGAAGGGATTCAAAGATGATGGGTGACTGGAGGATCCAGCATACAAAGGAAAAGGGTTGGACAAATAGGACCTCCCTCTGGTAGATTGGTCCATCCCAAAGGATCTAACCATTAAAGGGGTAAGCCACCCCATTTTGGAGGCAAGTCATCAGTACTTCACCTGGGTGTGTCCTAAAAGTGCCTGAAATAAATCAACAGTTAAGAAGACCATCCCGTCTTCAACCGGCGCCGAACCTTCTTCATCTCCCATGGCCACTGAAGCAAGCACAAGAAAGGGAAAAGGGAAGGATAGTGCCCTAGTTTCTAGGGTGTCTCCCCAGGTTCCTACACTTCTGATGGCCCACCTACATCAACAAATGGAGTCAGCAAAGGTAACCAATTAGAAGCTAAGCATGTAGGTATCTGCCGGCCTCCCCATAACTCCAATGACATCTACTCACCCAACGGGATCCTCCTCATTGGTAGCTATGATGACCAGATAGACTTTCACTAAGGTGGAGTCTACTAACATTCTCAATACCAAGGCTTCACTCATAAGGAAGAAGAAAATGATAGTGACCCCTGCACCAAGCGTAGCCACCACCCCCGGCATGCCATGAATTCCCTTGGTAGAAATAAGTTTGGACTCTCTGGAGTTAGAAGATATCTCATACTCCTCTCCCCCACACGATGATTTTGATGACACTTTCCTGGTGGAGGAGCTGCTGGAGATCCAGCAGGTTATTGGTCATGTAGTGGAATAAATTGTAGCTCAGGACAAAGAGGATGTCCCTATAGAAGAGGAAATTCCCATATAAAATGATACATTAGAGAAAGACGGTCGGGAAGAAATTCAAACAAAGTCTAAGTGGGAAAGAATCCCAGTCCAGGAGACCGGGGATATACCAAGGTAGCCCACAAAAGAGCAACTAATGGTCGGAGAACTTGGACCCAAGGGGACAACCGTACCTCCAACCATCACGCTTCAAGAGCCTTTGGTAACTCTGGGTGACCAAGTGCCCCAGAGCACTTTCAGTAAGGTAGTAATGATGGCTGCCTTGTTAAACTTTTTCCAGAGACCTCACCCACCCCTAGAGGATATTCCGGTGGAGGAAAATGCACTAGTAGATGAAGCCAATGTTTCCCACGAGTAGTAGCAAAAAATGGACCAAGAGGTCCCAGATAAAGAAAGTGAAGAAAAAATTGACACTCAGAGGGACGAAATCCCTGAAAATATAGAAGAGATTGAAGCTGGGGAAAAGATCCCAGGTGATACTACAGAAGGTGCCAGCATAATGGAGAACATCATAGGTTCTAGAGAACTAGAAAAGGAACAAGAATAGGAAATGGAGGTGGGACTAGAGCAAGAAAAAGAGCCCAAAGATAATGTACACTATGGGAATGTGCCACCAAATTTTGCAAGGGATCATGATGAGCAAGTCTTAGTAACAAAGCCACCCAAGCTACCCCCATGGCTAGTGGAATCCAAGAAAAGAAAGACCTCAGTGACAACCAAAAGTGCTCCACTCTCGTTGGCTGAGATGATGGCTAGGAACATAGAGGCTAAGAAGCCCAAAAAGGCATGGGTAGTCCATACTCTCTGGACTAACCCAGTAGGTATTACAGTTGTAATCATCATAAAGCCCCCTCTTAATCCAAACACAGAGGCCGTAAGGCCCGAAGAATCTAACATAATAGAGGTGAAATTGGGGAGGAGAGATAAGCAAGGTGATTTAGACTTATTAAAGGAAGCCACCAAAGCAATAGAGGCCCAGTATATAAAATAAGGCTAGAAGCTGCAAGAGGAAAGAGAAACAAATGCCAACCTCCTCACGCTTCTGGCAGAACTCACACCACCATTGGCTGAGGTCCACCCTGGAACCCCTTCTTCTAGAGTGCTTCTTGCAGAAGGTGATGTGGATTCTCTGCGCATCATGAAGAAGAAAGTGCAAGCTGTAGATGGGTGGGCAGCTGAGCATGTGACTATAATGAGACAATTTCTGGCAGCATCCCTCCTGGACCTTTATAGGATTGATTCTGTTCTTAGCCAGGCAAAAGGCTCTACTATTATATGGGAGCAAGATCTAGAAAAGTAGGAAAAATGGAAGGCTGGGCTAGAAGAGATCTGTAACATTAGCGAGGAAGTCCCCACTAAGTCTAGAATTTTGGCAGAAGAATCATATGATTCCCTCCAGGTCCAGTACTCCAAACTTACCCTCAAAATTGAGGTTTGCAAGGAACTAGTTAAGACCTTGAAAGAGAAGATAATGATAGCTCAATATCCCTTGGGTTTGTCCAAGGCATTCATGGTTGGGGTATCGTAAGTTGATCCCTTCACCATCAGCACATGTGCCCCAGAGGACTATGTCCTTAGCAAGTTTGATGAGTGAATGGAGTCCCTGTATCCTCTAGCCAAAGATTTTGACGAGGGTAGGTTATCAAGGTTGTCAAAAACTATGATCCGATCACACAATGCCATCAAGATGGTGGATGAATTCCAGAATGGGGCCAGAGAAGTTGAGGAAGCGATGGAGGCTATCTGCAGTTAATGGGATAGCATCTGGACTATAGACGAAGAAAGCATAGGACAAGTGTTAGAGGATTGGGAAAAATCATAAGGAGCAATAAGGCCCTCCAAATTCTAGAGATGCTCAATGGAAGATGTGTTGTACTCATTTATTCTTTTGGAGCATGAGTTACTAGATCCCAAAATTTTGGATCCCACATTTTTGTATTCTTTAAGTGACCCATGTCCTAGTTCTCAAGGCCAACCGACCACTTTCAAGGTAGTTAATGAAGGTTGTCAGAAGGTGGGTAACCACAATAAGGCACATCAGCTCAACAAGAAGTTCTCTGACATATGGTCTTCCCAAGGTGCTTCTTCAATGTTACACTTGGCACATCAGAGACAGGGTGTCACTTTCCCATTTATTAGGCATGTCGTCTTTATCCCCAGGAGATCATATTTCTTCTTTCTCCTCTCGGCTCTCTTCTCAAGGATGATTCTTCCACTCTTCTTTTTTTTCTTATTCTTCTGACATGTCAGACCTTTTCTATCTTGAGGTCTTTTGTAGCGTGATGCAAGTAGTACCAGCCACCAGATAATATATTATATTGTAAAGTTTAAGATAAGTTAGGGTTAGGTTTAGGTCAAGTGATGTGTATAAATAATAAGTCTGACCTCATTCCAAGGGTCGCCAAAATTGATGATTTTACAGTCCATAGTTAATAGCAATCTGGTTTTCTCATTTCTTATTTGTAGAGCTCAATGCTCAATAGTTTTAAGCTTTCAGTAGTTAAATTCTCCCTTGGAGTTATCATTGTACCATGCACTAGTGCTTGCTGGAAAAGATGTTAATGAGGAAGGAAGAGTTCTCTTGATGATGTTGTTAGCATTCTCTCTTCTGGGTTAATGGTATTTTATGTTTTGTGTTCTTTATGTCCTTTTCTCTGATACTTAAAGTAGATTAACGACCTCCTTTACTTTGCTACTAATAAAATATGAACTGATGGTTGTATATTTCTTTGGTATTTAGTGTAGTGTGTTAGAGCATTGTTGATGTTTTTAATGTTGAACATAACTATACGTAGATGAAACCCTTCTAACTCTGCAGTATCTTTTGAAGTTTATTTGTGAGATTACTGTGCACTTGCAAGAAACCCCACTCACTTGAATCCTTGAAGAAGACAAGTTGTAGATAACCAGCTATCCCCCTCAAACAAAAACAATCACATCTCCCAACCGATCCCTGCATTGTCAAGACCTGACTCTCATGTGTTTGGAGACCCGGGGAATCTCACTTCCCCGGAAAACCTTTACAGGTGAAGTTGGCCAATACCCCAGTACCCAGTGACAACTTACCTCTATTGGAGGACCCGATCACAAAGTCCCCTCAACAGGGGCCAATTTAAAAATCAAGACATTGATGACCTTTGTGAATAGTTCCACATCACTCAACATTGTTCCTCAATCTATTACCATTAAGGTAATGGATAGGCTAAGGCATCTAACAACAATATTCTCAAGATCCTACATAGAACTGTGAGTAAGTCTGGCAGAGACTGGCATCTAAAACTAAATCTGGCACTATGGGCCTAGAGAAAAAGCATCAGAACACCAACTAGAGCCATGCCATTTTCCCTAGTCTATGGCCCTGAAGTAGTACTACCTATTGCTATTGAAATCCCATCTTTGCATGTGTTGGTGCGCAAAAATGAAGGATCATATTTGGCCAACTGACAGGTACACAGTAGTACCTCTCTAATTCTGGCTTTGTTAGGCCAAGGCTGGTAGGCCTAATTCCACTTTAATCTAAATAATCTTCTATGATACCTAACTGCATACACAGACAATCAAATCTCCTCCCAAGGTGGTAAACTGTCCTTAGAGGCAATAATACAATCTTTCTATGCTATTCAATATATAAAATTTAAACTAAGTTGAATTATTCCTAAAAAAACGCTCTGAAAATTGATTAAATTATCCACAAAGCTACAAAAAATGAATCAAAAGATAATATCCAGATAACGAGATCAGTGCCTACATAAAATATGGGTTATAGAGTCAAGAAATCTAGTTCTACATACAATCAAAGACGATTTTAAAAACTTGCTTATAGTAAAACAAGATCATCACCTCACAGGCTTCCACTCGAATTACAATTCAATTTAATAAACATGATTACTCTTATCGAATTTGACTTGAATTAGGAGACTGACAAGAACAACAAAAGATGCTCAGATCTAACTATTGATATTTGAATTGTATGTATTAAAATTGAATTATACAATCAGGGAATATAACACAGTAAGGCAATCTAATAGAAAGAATATCTGAAAGACTAACTGGAAATCAATAACAATATAATCATAGAAAGCAGAATAACACTTATCTCATTTGACATATGAATATTTGTGCACAATGACTCATATTTGCAGTATCCGTTCTCTCCTGGATTTACTTCTCCCAAAAAATCTCATTGTAATCTTTTAAGTTTATTTTGATTTAATATTTATATGGTTCTCAAAAGTTCCCGTGAAAGGACATACCCTTTCATAAAAACCTAATCCCGACAACTAACCCCAAAAATTACAAACTTAACCATATAAATGGTTTTAGGGAAAAACATTTCCCGTACAACAAATTTAATCTTGTTACATTCTTCTGAGAGATGCATAATGATCCTTACGCTTAGTTCCTACACAAAAATACCCAGCATTAGATAAAAATTTAAAATTTGATTCATCACATTCTATAATATTTTAGGTGTTTAATATGATCTTTAAAACTGCTCATTTCTTAATTAAAAATACATCAAATAACACCATGACATAACTTACACAAATGTAATTTGATAAATAAAATAAAATACCAATTAAATAATTAATCAAAGGTAAATACTTTAATTATCAAAACATAAAGATATCCCATTAATAAGATAATACTTAAAGTTATTACATAGGGATATAATGTTCAAATATAAAATTCACTTTTAAAATATTCACCAAAATGTATTTATTTAAAATATCCTTTCACAAAATAAGGTAATATAAATTACACAATAGAAATACTCCTAAAACTTTAGGGTATAAAAGCTTTATAACTCACCCTAAAAAGAGGGGAGCACTTACCCCAACATCACAATATTTAAAGAATAATTTATTTACGGCAAGTGCTATAAAAATAAACAACCCTAATGATTATAAATATTTTCTAATGTAAAACAAATCAAAAAGGGTGAAAAATAATCATTTATACCCCCTTTTATACTTTTCACATTAGGGTTTATGAGGGTATATTAAAATGATTACATTAGTACAATAATCTAAATCTTGTGAAATGTGAAATCTTTTGAAACATAAATATAAGAGAAAATCAATACACTGATATCCTAACAATTCATTTCTAAAATATTAAAAGGAAATAAAACAATTTAATATTTAACCCTTTATCTCTACCCATACTCTCAAGGAATAACATAGGACAATCAGTTAGGGTAGGTCGGGTAGTTAGGATAGGAAGAAGGGTTGGTCAAGAGGTCGAGTGTTCAACTCCCTCTCCCCACTCTTTTTTCCTTAAATCAATAAAATAAATAATACATAGGAAAGGAATACTTTACATTTGAATTTAAAATTATTAAAGAAAGAGATACTGCCTGTGTGAGAAATTGTGTTGATTTTTCACCTTTACATGAAGATGTAAATAAATTAGTTCCTCTTCCAAATCCTCTTGAGGAATATAAATAGACTAATTGATTAGAGGGTAGAAGGGTAGGTAGGTAGGAAAAGAGGTTGGCTTGAGAGGTTGAGTGTTCAACTCCCGATCGCCACCTTTTTACTTAACTAGCTTATTATTATTATTATTATTATTATTATTACTTGATCTCCAAATATAGATGCATTAAATTTATTTCAATAAAGTGACTAAAATCCTACTTCATGAACATAGAATAATGATAAATATTTATTCCCTTTTAATAGTTTTTATTTTTTACATAGGGAAATTATATAAAAAATGAAAATGTAGATTATACTTCCCTGATGTTTTGTGTATTTATGACCTGAATTTCCAGGTGTCAATAGCATGTATCTTTACAAGGTCTTGTTACTAATGAGCAATACCACATCGATAGGGTCAATGCACTGGAATTACTTGATGAGTGCAGACAACAGGTGTTCGATCATCTAAAGGTATACCAAGTAAAAATTTCCAAAGGATACAATAAAAAGGTCAAACCATGACAATTTCAAGTGGGGGATCTCATCCTCAAGGAGAATCCTAAAAACCAACCTAAAAGATAATAGAAGGGAAATTTTGAACCTAACTGGTTGGATCCTTATGTTATCACTACTACTTTTGGGACTGGAGCTTATCAATTGGCTACACCTGAGCGAGATGTCCTTCTAGATCCTATTAATACTCTACTTTTGAAGTGGTTCTACGCTTGATGTCTGGCTAATAGAGCCTATGTAGTGGAAACCTTAGAAAATACCATAAACATGAGAAAATTGGTCCCGAAGAAATCCAAGAATAGTGGAAAAGGTCCTGAAGAAAAGGTATCCTTGGTGAAAACCTGGCAAACAGGTGCCTTGATACTATAAAAACATTCAAAAAAGAAAAAATAGCAAAAAATTGAAAAAGAGAAAAGTTCCTTGATGATGACCTGGTAAAACATGCATCTTGGTAGCAAAAATAAAAAGAATAAAGGTTTTTCCAAGTAATTAAAACCTGGCATTCAGGCGTCACTTGTATTCTATTCTCCATCTATCAAAACATTGCTGATACTAAGCCTTCATGATTACACCTATGCTTTTGGACTAGCTTTGTTTCCTTACGAATATCCTATCCTTGCTTGGGATTTGTCTATATTTTTTGTCCTAGGGAACAAGTCATTTTTCACTATGGGCATCCTTGCTATCATGTTAGGTCGCATCTGCTAGGTTGTCCTAGGAGGTTTCAGCTTGTGGCATGATGTTTCTCGATACTGGCACCAAACTATCACTTTCATAAAACATGGGTGTATCTTTCCAAAACACCTATCTGGAACAGACATTGCACTAACCTAAAATGGTGTCCCAAAGCACTACATTGGATTGAAAACAATGACAAATTTATACACAGACATGGAGCACATATTGCTTAAATTCAACTTTTGATTGATGAATCTCTACTGCGCTTGACAAATAAATAAACAGTATTTCTTAATACTACCTAAACACATTTTGATTTTTGTTTGATTATGACTCTTTTATGTTTTAATTAGGGGCATCTAAGCGGTTATAAATTTTCTTTGATTAACTCTCAATTGATGGTTGTTATGTCTTCTGAGTTACTCCATGATGTTTGCACAAAGATAAAGAGTCGCAATGATGGGGGGCATAATTTTTTCTTGGATTTATGGGTATGGTAATTGTTCCAAATGATCTTATAAATTTCACCTATCTTGGATGTTTATGGTAAGAGCTACCAACATGAGTGGATAGCCGCATATATCTTGATCTTTGTTATGTGTAAACTATGGTGAGGTTGAGACAATTTCCTTGTCTATTTTCTAAATTAGATTCTCACTAAGGTATACAAAACATAATGTACCCAAGGATATGAATTTTCAAGGTCATTGCGAGTTCAATATCTTACCTTACAAAGATTTTGAAATAATGAAAGGAAGGTGACTATTTTTTTATCATGGCTTCTATTCCTTGTTGCCTAAGTATATTTCTGACATTACATCCCATAAACATAGTATTCATAATTTCATAATATCAGTGGGTATTAGTGACTGTTGTACTATCAGATGGTATCCATTCTGACGAGGCCCAATGATGATAAAAATGTTACAATATCTGCCAATCAGTGACAAGTCCTCAGAGTCTACATATAGTTGCATTTAGAGATTGCATGATGCATTTTTTATAGAAACGATATAAAATCATAAGGAAATTTGAGCTTAAAATGATTTCTATTTTCTTCTAAATATCCAAGTTACATACATCATCACTATTACTGATATTCATATTGTTGCACATCCATGGCATACATTTTGCATTCATAACATGAGATAGAAGGAAAATACAAAAACAAATTATTTTTGCATAGCATATCTATTTCTACATTCTAAGTACATCCATACATTTTACTTGCATAAGCAAAAACTCAAAAATGCTCATTTTGCATATTCACATAGTATCATCTCAAACATATTTATATCAGTGATAAATTCAAAAATGCATAAATGTTGTCATCATCTAAATCTAACACTTCATAAAACCAAGATACAATCACATGTACAACAATGTCTATCAAAGAAAAGAGAACTCATGCAACATGTCAGGATCAGAATTAGGTGCATCAGATATATATGTATAAAAACATGGTACAGATCAACAAAATGGCACATGTCTACACAAAGAGTATCAAAGTATCCAAGTAACAGAATGACAGGAAGAATCAGATATACATATATAAAGTGTCATCATACAAAATAATGATCTCTAAAACATCTAGATATACAATATAAATCTGTGATACAACACAAAATCAGCTCTGGCTTCCCCCCTCTCCTTGATCTGGAGGAGGTAGAGGAGGTGGTACAAATGGAACTGCTAGAGGAGGAATGACCCCCTCTGACTGCTGCACTAAGCATGAAAATTATACAGCTCTCTGTCCCTTTGGCACTGCAGCATGGTATAAAGCATAATAATATGTAGCTCTGAGCCTTTGTATCTCACTCTACTCTATGTCTCTCCAATTGTCTGTCCTTGTCAGCAAGCAATTCATATGATATTGTGAACCTGGCATTAGCTATCATGAGCCTGGCATCTAATGATGTTATTTGTGTCTTGAGCTTCTCTCGCTCCTACTCACACTAAGATAAGGGATATCTATCCCTACCTAGCTCTCTGTTAGCATCTTTCCTTGAGGGCCTATCTTGCGATCTCCCTAGCTGCCTCTGCTGCAGCTGTTGTCTCTATTGTCTTTACTGCTCCCCTGTAAGTAATGGCCCTAGATCCATCTGAGGAGTAACAAATCTGAAGCAGGTATGCCAACCCTCTCTATTGCCACTGGCTACCTCTATAGTTCCACCCACAACTCCACCTCCCCTATCATCTCCACCATCATCCCCATCACCTGGATGAGGGCACCTAGCATCTTGTCTTCCATCTCTACCTCCTTCTTGCCCTCTCCCAGCACCCCTAGCTCTCTGTGCTCCTCCTCTCCCTCTAGCCAGGTGATCATCTAGATCATATTCTATCAAAAACTCAATACAAGGAATGGCCTCCTTAGCAACTGTAAAATGTGGAAATAGATGTTGGAGCATCCTTGTTGCATAGCCATCTGAACAGCCCGCATCTACCACATTAAGCCAAAGATCCCAATCAACTTTGACCATGTCTCTGATCTCCTAATGACTGGACTCATATCTCAGTTGGGAACCCCACAATGGTGCCTTATCATGGACTCTAGCATATACTATTGTATCCTAGCTCCTGCCCTATTGCCGACCAAACTATCTCAAAACTTGAGTATGTACAAAATGCTCTACCACGTATCTAGTCCTCCCATTCAGGTACCTACTCTAAAAGAAAAATGGAACCTATCTAGCATCAGAGTTCCACTCCTCATAGTCCAAGTATGGCCGCCATACTACCTTTGTGATGCAGAAGCATCCTGGGTGTAAGGGAAATCTTACATCACCCAAAAATATGTGTTTTCTATTCAATAAGGGCTATTTTGTACAAAGCTACTATTTTTAGAAACTTTCTATTTTTAGTAAGTTAGCCATTTCAAATTGGAATGTTCTAATTTTTTAGGTGAAGGATCATCTTAGTCATATAAGCATGCCAGTTGAGTTTCATTGCCATAGCATTTGTATTGGCGAAGTTATTAAGGATTTACTGTTGAGATTTTATGGTGCGAAACCTTTGAGCTCAATTTTCAAAACCTTAAAGGCTCCAGATCGAGGTCAAACCCTAAGTTGACTGCCGCTTCGCATGACAACCACTGTAGATCACGATATCCCCTTTCTGGAAAGTGGTTGTAATAGCCAATCAGAGCTATGGTTCAAAATTTATGGCTTCTGGAAGTTGGGCTACCTAATCTCATATTTTGTAAATATTTAAAGCCGACCCTTTTGTAATAAAAGTGAAAAACAATTAAATGCTAAGGGTAGTCAGCCTTAATGGCTAGATTTATGGAACCTTCTCAGGTAGTAGAAAATTTCCTATTTAAGAAAGGTTGGTAGTCTTTTCTAGGGCACTTCAGGGTGGTTATCGGAGGCTTTGTCCTACAGATTATTGTAAGGGATGCCCATGTGGCTTTTGATATTGTAATTCTAAAGTTTGTAATTTCACATTTGTGGAGCCAATAAGAAGCCAATTTTCAATTCTTGCAAATTTCTATTGTTTCTCTCTATTTCTAATATGTATTTTTGGTATTAATGGGAGTCCCCTTCATCAAGTGGTATTAGAGCTAGAAGTTCCTGAGTGTGTAGACAGATTGCCGACTGTGAGGCAGTTTGCACCAGGACTGTGGTTAGGGTTTCAGCGATAAGTACAAAAATGCCTCCACAAAGGGAGCATGGCGAAAGAGTCAGAGGTGTGCCACTTGAGGTTAGATCCCTCCAGAGATAAGTACAAGCATTGTAGGAAGAGATTCGAAGAGGCATGAATCTTTCCGTAAGAGAGGAAAGTGAGGATGAAGCTGAAGTACAAGGAGATTTTGATCAGGAAGGAAAAATTCTAAACCAAGAGGAGGAAAGGCTTTTCCGGGCCATTTCCAAGATTGGGAAAACACCTAAGCTTGATATTTCCACATTTTTTGGGAAATCTTAACCCAAAAGAGTTGATCAATTCAATAAATGAAATAGAAGAATATTTTGAGTATGAAGATATTGAGGATCTTGATAGGGTCAAATTTGTGAAGGCCCGACTGAAGGGTCATGTGAAGATCTAGTGGCAGGAGATTGAGTTGGAGTGAAATAGAAGAGGAAAGGAGAAAATCACAAGATGGGATCAGATGGTGGATAAATTGAAGTGACAGTTCATTCTTGTTGATTATGAACTCGATCTACTGAAGAAAATGCAAGGTTTGAAGCAAGTAGGGAAATCTGTCCAGGAGTATATGGAGGAGTTCTATCGAATCCTCATCAAAATAGGCCATGCGGAAGCTGATAAGGAGAAAGTTTTCCATTACCTAAATTGGTTGAGACTGAGCATCCAGGAGGATTTGAACCTAATCTAAATGAAGAGTATTGAAGAGGCCTACTAGTTTGCCCTAAAGGTAGAGGAAAATTTGAACAAGAAGTTTGAAAGCAGGCGAAGCGGAAGAGGTCATGGTGGAAGATCTGGTGGACAATCTTATGGAGGCTGAAATGAAGATCAAAAAAAGAAGGATGAGGCCAGTAGTAGTCAAGGTCAGAGGGGAAATAATTTCAATCAAAATAATAGAGATCAAAGAGGAAGAGGAGGCTTCCATGGAACATGTTTTCACTGTGGAGAAGAAGGTCATAGGGCATATGAATGTCCTCAATGCCAAGGAAGGGAAGATAGGAGAAATGATGGCCAAGCTCAAGTCACACAAGTGGAAAAAGGTGCAAAATTATCTCATTCTAAAAATGATTAAGAAGGAGAAGTCCTAGTTAACAGAAGAGTCCTGCTGAGTGGTGAAAATGAACCTGAACAAAGGAGGAGCTGGTTTCGCACCAGGTGCAAGTTTGAGAATAAGTGTTGTGATGTGATTATTGATAGTGGAAGTACTAACAATCTGGTGTCAGAAGAGATGGTCACAAAGTTGAAGCTCAAGAGGTAGAAACACCCACATCCATATTGGATCGCCTGGGTGTAGGATTACCACAAGGTCATGGTTAATGAACAGTCCCTAGTAAAGTTCAAGATTGGAAGGTACTATTATGAGGTACTATGTGATATCATACCTATAGATTCTTGTCATATATTGTTGGAAAGGCCATGGCTGTTTGATAGGAATGATGTACATGATGGCCATGCAAATACATATTTCCTGACAAAGAATGGATTGCGACATAAGCTAAAACCATTGAACAATACAGAAGAAAAGGTATGTAGTAATGCAAGAATAACTTTTGTTGATGGAAGAAAATTCCTAGAGGGTATGAAGCATGAGAATATGTGCTTTACCTTAATTCCAAAAGCTAGTAAAGAGGAAGTAGAAGATGTTCCTAGAGAAGTTGTAGATCTGTTGAATGAGTTTTAGGATATTGTATCCAATAATGTGCCTGATGGATTACCACCAGTAAGGAAGATCAATCATCAGATGGACTTGATCCCAAGAGCCAATTTGCCAAATAAGGTAGCACATAGAATGACACCTACAGAAAGTGAAAAATTGAACAGACAAGTGCAAGATTTGTTGTAGAAGGGTTTGATTCATGAGAGCTTGAGTCCATGTGCTATACCAGTAGTATTAGCACCAAAGAAGAATGAAGAATGGAGGATGTGCACATATTCTAGGGCTATCAACAAGATCACAATCAAGTACAAATTTCCATTACCACGGATGGATGATATTATGGACTACTTGAGTGGAGCTATGTACTTCTCAAAGATAGGTCTGAAGAGTGGATATCACCAGATTCGGATTAGAGAAGGAGATGAATGGAAGAATGCCTTCAAAACAAAGGAGGGACTTTTTGAGTGGTTGGTCATGCCCTTTGGTCTAACCAATGTACCAAGAACTTTCATGCGGCTCATGAATGAGGTCTTGAAATAATTTCTGGCTAAGTTTTTCATTGTTTACCTAGATGATATTTTAATCTTTAGGAAGACATTGGAGGAGCATCTAATGCATATTCGTAGGGTTTTGGAGAAGTTGAGGGAAGAAAAATTGTTGATTAATTTGAAGAAGTGCAGTTTTGTGAAGGAGTTAGCGTATCTAGGATTTGTAGTTTCAACAGAAGGACTAAAAATGGAATGAGAGAAAGTGTAGGCTATCCTAGAATGGCCTACTCTAAGGAGTGCTACTGAGGTAAGATCATGTCATGGTTTGGCTAGCTTTTACAGAAAGTTTGTTAGAAGTTTTAGCAGTATCTGTGGTCCCTTGACTGAAACAATGAGAGGGGATAGGAAAGAGTTTAAGTGGACTAAAGGTGGTGAGAAGAGTTTTGAACTGTTAAAACAAAAAGCTACAAAACAAATTGTTTTAGCACTTCCTGATTTTAATAAGGTGTTTCATGTAGACTGTGATGCTAGTGGTACTCGAATAGGAGCTATTTTGAGCCAAGAAGGTAAACCTATTGCATATTTCAGTGAGAAGTTAAATGATGCCAAGAGAAAATATTTTGTTTATGATCAGGAATTTTATGCTATAATTCAAGCATTGAAGAAGTGGAGACACTATCTACTTCCTAAGGAGTTTTTTTTGTGTACTGATCAACAAGCTTTGTAATATTTGAATAGTCAAGGAAAGTTGAATCAAAGACATTTGAAATGGGTTAAATTTTTATAGAGTTACACATTTGTTTTGAAACACAGGAGTGGAAAGTCTAACAGAGTTGTAGATGCTCTTAGCAGAAGGCAACTTTTGCTAACAAAGAAGCAGATCTAGGTGGTTGAGTTCAGGGAACTCAAGAGTTTGTATCTGGAGGATCCTAATTTTGGTGAAGCTTGGAAAGCTTGTACAGAACCTATTACTCTAGATAGAACAAAGTGGCTAGAATTCATCATTCAGGATAGAATGTTATTCAGAGGGAGCTAGTTGTGCATTCCATGAAGTTCTATGAGGAAGAATCTCATCAAGGAGAAGCATAGCAGAGGATTTCCTGGACATTTTGGTCGAGATAAAACCCTTTCTCTGGTTAGCGAGAATTAACATTGGCCACAATTGTAGCAAGATGTCAAGAAGTTTGTATAGAGTTACAGAGTATGTTAAATGGAAAAAGGAGAAAAGGAGAATATAGGATTGTATCAGGCATTACCTATACCAGAGAAGCCTTGGGAGGATATTAGAATGGACTTTTTTCTTGGTTTACCAAGGACTCAGTAGGGACATGATTCAATTTTTGTGGTGGTTGACAGGTTTTCAAAGATTGCACATTTCATTCCCTGTAAGAAGACTAATGATGCTATTCATGTGGCTAAATTATTTTTCAAAGAAGTGGTGAGACTACATGGTCTGCTAAAGAGTATAGTTTCAGATTGAGACACTAAGTTTGTTGGATATTTCTAGCGCACATTATGGAAGAAGTTGAAGACAAAATTGAAGTTTATCTCAGCTCATCCCATCATCCACAAACTAATGGACAGACAGAGGTGGTGAAAAGGAGTTAGGGGAATTTGTTGACATGTTTGGTTGGAGATAAGCCAACAGGTTGGGATTTGATTTTACCACAGGAAGAATTTAAATATAATAATTTTGTCAATAGGAGCACTGGTAAATCACCATTCTAGATTGTATTTGGAAGTAGTCCTAGAAATGCTTCAGAGTTGAGGAAGATAGACAAAGGAGAGATAAGTAGTGCTGAAGCTGAGGATTTTGTAGAACATTTGAAGAACATCCATGAGGAGGTGAGGAAGCACATTACCAAGATGAATGCACAGTATAAAACTAAGGCATATGAGAGAAGGAGGCATAAATAATTTCAGGTTGGGGATGAATTCATGGTTCATTTGCAGAAGTGATTTCCAGTTGATACATATAACAAGTTGAAAATGAAGAATTTTGGGCCATGTAAGATACTGAAGAAGCATTATTTAGGAAATGCTTATGGGGTAGAATTGGCTACTGAGTTGAATATTTCACCAGTATTTAACATTGTAGATTTGACAGAGTACCATGAAGGGGATGTTGAAGGCAAGGTTATAGCTACTACTTCAGCTACCAAGGAGATTGAAGATATACTAGATAGTCATGTTGGCAGAAGTATAAGGAACAGGACATATGAAGAGTATCTGGTCAAATGGAGAGGATGACCTGTAGAAGATTCATCATGGCTGACAAAGGAGGAGTTTAACCATCTTGATTCTCCTCTACACACCTGACACATGACAGGGTAACTTCTCAAATTACCCTGGGTGTTTGATGCAAGAGCATCCTGGGTGTAAGGGCAATCTTGCATCACCCAAAAATATGTGTTTTCTATTCAATAAGGGCTATTTTGTACAAAGCTGTTATTTTTGGAAACTTGCTATTTTTAGTAAGTTGTCCATTTGAACTTGGAATATTCTAATTTTTTAGGTGAAGGATCATATTAGTCATATAAGCATGCTAGTTGAGTTTCATTGCCATAACATCTATATTGGCAAAGTTATTAAGGATTTACTATTGAGATTTTAGGGTGTGAAACCTTTGACCTCAATTTTTAGGACCTTAGAGGCTCTGAGTCATGGTTGAACCCTCAACTAAATAGTGCCTCACATGTCAACCATTGTAGATAGCGATCTCCCCTTTTCAGAAAGTGGTTATAATAGCCAATCACAGCTACGGTTCAAAAGTTATAGCTTCTGGAAATTGGGCTACATAATCTCATATTTTGTAAATATTTAATACTGACCCTTTTGTAATAAAAGTGGAAAACAATTAAATGCTAAGGGTAGTCGCCTTAATGGCCAGATTTCAGTAACCTTCTTGGGCGGTGGAAAATTGCCTATTTAAGGAAGGCTATAGTCTTTTCTAGGGTAGTTTGGGGTGGTTATTGGAGGCTTTGTCCTACAGACTATTGTAAGGGATGCCCATCTGGCTTTTGATATTGTAATTCTAAAGTTTGTAATTCCACATTTGTGGAGTCAATAAGAAGCCAATTTTCTATTCTTGCAAATTTTTGTTGTTTCTCTTTGTTTCTATTATGTATTTGTGGTATTAAGGGGAGTCCCCTTCATCAAGTGGTATCAGAGCTAGAAGTTCCTAAGTGTGTAGACAGATCACCGAAAGTGAGGTAGTTTGCACCAGGACCATGGTTAGAGTTTTAGTGATAAGTAAAAAAATGCCTCCATAAAGGGAGCATGGCGAAAGAGCCAAAAATGTGCCACATGAGGTTAGAGCCCTCCAAAGACAAGTACAAGCATTGCAGGAAGAGAGGAAAGTGAGGATGAAGCTGAAGTAGAAGGAGATTTTGATCAGGAAGGTAAAATTTTGAACCAAGATGAGGAAAGGCTTTTCTGGGCCATTTCCAAGATCGGTAAAATACCTAAGCTTGATGTTCCCACATTTTTGGGAAATCTTAACCTAGAAGAGTTGATCAGTTGGATCAATGAAATAGAAGAATATTTTTAGTATGAAGATATTGAGGATCCTGATAGGGTCAAATTTGCGAAGGCCTGACTGAAGGGTCATGCGAAGATCTAGTGGTAGGAGATTCAGTTGGAGTGAAATAGAAGAGGAAAGGAGAAAATCACTAGATGGGATTTGATGGTGGATAAATTGAAGTGAAAGTTCATTCCTATTGATTATGAGCTCGACATACTAAATAAAATGCAAGGTTTGAAGCAAGCAGAGAAATCTGTCCAGGAGTATACAGAGCAGTTCTATCGAATCCACATTGGAACAGGCCATGTGGAAGCTGACAAGGGGAAAGTTGCCCATTACCTTAATGGGTTGAGGCTAAGTATTTAGGAGGAGTTGAACCTGATATGAATGAACAATATTGAAGAGGCATACCAGTTTTCCCTAAAGGTAGAGGAAAAGTTGAACAAGAAGTTTGAAAGCAGGCAAAGTGAAAGAGGTCATGGTGGAAGATCTGGTGGACAATCTTATGGAGGCCAAAATGAAGATCATAAAAAGAAGGATAAGGCCAGTAGTAGTCAGGGTCAGAGGGGAAATAATTTCAATAAAAATAATAGATATCAAAGAGGAAGAGGATGAGGATAAGGATCAGGAAGAGGAGGCTTCCATGGAACATGTTTTCACTATGGAGAAGAAGGTCATATGGCATATGAATGTCCTCAACACCAAGGAAGGGTAGATAGGAGAAATGACGGTCAGGTTAGAGTCACACATGTGGACAAAGATGAAAAATCATCTCATTCTAAAGATGCTAAAGGAGGAGAAGTCCTAGTTAACAGAAGAGTCCTGTTGAGTGGTGAAAATGAACCTAAGTAAAGGAGGAGCTTGTTTCACACTAGGTGCAAGTGTGAGAATAAGTGTTGTGATGTAATTATTGATAGAAGAAGTACTGAAAATCTAGTGTTAGAAGAGATGGTCACAAAGTTGAAGCTCAAGAGGTAGAAACACCTACATCCATACTGGATTGCCTCGGTGTAGGATGACCACAAGGTCATGGTTAATGAACAGTGCCTAGTAAAGTTCAAGATTGGAAGGTACTATGATGAGGTACTATGTGATATCATACCTATGGATGCTTGTCATATGTTCCTAGGAAGGCCATGGTAGTTTGATAGGAATGATGTACATGATGGCCATGCAAACACATATTCCCTGACAAAGGATGGAGTGCGACATAAGCTAAAACCATTTAAAAATACAGAAGAAAAGGTATGTAGTAATGCAAGAATAAATTTTAATGATGGAAGAAAATTACTAGAGGGTATGAAGCATGAGAATATGTGTTTTGAGAAGTTGTAGATCTATTGAATGAGTTTCAGGATATTGTATCCTATAATGTGCCTGATGGATTACCTCCAATAAGGAAGATCAGTCATCAGATGGACTTGATCCCAGTTGCCAATTTGCCAAATAAGGCAGCACACAGAATGACACCAGTAGAAAGTGAAGAATTGAATAGACAAGTTTAAGAGTTGTTGCAGAAGGGTTTGATTTGTGAGAGCTTGAGTCCATGTTTTGTACCAGTAGTATTACCACCAAAGAAGAATGGCGAATGGAGGATGTGCACAGATTCTAGGGCTATCAACAGGATCATAATCAAATATAGATTTCCATTACCATGGATGGATGATATTATGGACTGTTTGAGTGGAGCTGTGTACTTCTCAAAGATAGATCTGAAGAGTGGATATCACCAGATTCAGTTTAGAGAAGGAGATGAATGGAAAACTACCTTCAAAAAAAAGGAGGGACTTTTTGAGTGGTTGGTCATGCCCTTTGGGCTAACCAATGCACCAAGCACTTTCATGCTGCTCATGAACGAGGTATTGAAAGAATTTCTGGGTAAGTTTGTCATTATTTAGCTAGATGATATTATGATCTTTAGTAAGACATTGGAGGAGCATCTAATGCATATTCATAGGGTTTTCGAGAAGTTGAGGGAAGAAATTTTTTTGATTAATTTGAAGAAGTGTAGTTTTGTGAAGAAGGTGTTAGTGTATCTGGGATTTGTAGTTTCAGCAGAAGTACTGAAAATGGAACTAGAGAAAGTGCAAGCTATCCTAGAATGGGCTATTGCAAGGAGTGCTATTGAGGTAAGATCATTTCATGGTTTCTCTAGCTTTTACAGAAAGTTTATCAGAAGTTTTAGCAGTATTTGTGGTCCCTTGACTAAAACAATGAGAGGGGATAGGAAAGAGTTTAAGTGGACTAAAGGGGCTAAGAAGAGTTTTGAATTGTTAAAACAAGAAGTTATAGAATAACCTATTTTAGCACTTCCTAATTTTAATAAGGTGTTTTAAGTAGACTGTGATGTTAGTGGTACTGGAATAGGAGTTGTTTTGAGACAAGAAGGTAAACCTATTGCATATTTTAGTGAGAAGTTAAATGATGCCAAGAGAAAATATTTTGTTTATGATTAGGAATTTTATGCTATAATTCAAGCATTGAAGAAGTGGAGACACTATCTACTTCCTAAGGAGTTTGTTTTGTATACTGATCATAAAGCTTTGCAATATTTGAATAGTCAAGGAAAGTTGAATCAAAGATATTTGAAATGGGTTGTATTTTTGTAGAGTTACACATTTGTTTTGAAACATAGGAGTGGAAAGTCTAACAGAGTTGTAAATGCTCTTACCAGAAGGCAACTTTTGCTAACAGAGATGTAGATCAAGGTGGTTGGGTTCAAGGAAGTCAAGAGTTTGTATCTAGAGGATCCTGATTTTGGTGAAGCTTGGAAAGCTTGTATAGAACCTGTTACTCTAGACAAAATGAAGTGGCTGGACTTCATCATTTAGGATGGAATGTTATTTAGAGGGAGCCTATTGTGCATTCCATGAAGTTCTATGAGGGAGAATCTCATCAAGGAGAAGCATAGTGAAGGATTGGCTGGACATTTTGGTCGATATAAAACCCTTGCTCTGGTTAGTGAGAAGTATCATTGGACACAGTTGCAGCAAGATGTCAAGAAGTTTGTACAGAGTTGTAGAGTATGTCAAATGGAAAAAGGAGCAAAGAAAAATACAAGATTGTATCAGCCATTACTTGTACCAGAGAAGCCTTGGGAGGAAATCAGTATGGACTTTATTCTTGGTTTACCAAGGACTCAGTGTCGAGATGACTCAATTTTTGTGGTGGTTGACAGGTTTTCAAAGATTGCACATTTCATTCCCTGTAAGAAGACTAATGGTGCTATTCATGTGGCTGAATTATTTTTCAAAGAAGTGGTGAGACTACATGGGCTGCCAAAGAGTATAGTTTCAGATTGAGACACTAAGTTTTTTGGATATTTCTGGCACACATTATGGAAGAAGTTGAAGACAGACTTGAAGTTTAGCTCATCACATCATCCACAAACTGATGGATAGACAAAGGTGGTGAATAGGATTTTGGGGAATTTGCTGAGATGTTTGGTTGGAAATAAGCCAATAGGTTGGGATTTGATTTTACCACAAGAAGAATTTGCATACAATAATTCTGTCAACAGGAGCACTAGTAAATCGCCATTCCAGATTGTATTTGAAAGTAGTCCCAAAAATGCTTCAGAGTTGAGGAAGATAGAAAAAGGAGAGATAAGTAGTGTTGAAGCTGAGGTTTTTCCAGAATATTTGAAGAACATCCATGAGGAGGTGAGGAAGCACATTACCAAGATGAATGCACACTATAAAGCTAAGGCAAATGAGAGAAGGAGGCATAAAGAATTTTAGGTTGGGGATGAAGTCATGGTTCATTTGCGAAAGGAGCGATTTCCAGTTGGTACATATAATAAGTTGAAAATGAAGAAGTTTGGGCCATGTAAGATACTGAAGTAGCATGATTCAGGAAATGCTTATGAGGTAGAATTGCCTACTAAGTCAAATATTTCACCAATATTTAACATTGTAGATTTGACAGAGTACCATGAAGGGGATGTTGAAGGCAAGGTTATAGAAGCACAATGGGGTATTCCAACTACTACTTCAGCTACCAAGGAGACTAAAGATATACTAGATAGTCATGTTGGCAGAAGCACAAGGAACAGGATATATGAAGAGTATCTGGTCAAATGGAGAGGATGACCTACAGAAGATTCATCGTGGCTGACAAAGGAGGAGGTTGACCATCTTGGTTTTCCTCTGTACACTTGAGATGTGATAGGGTCACTTCTCAAATTACCCTAGGTGTCTGATGTAGGAGCATCCTTGGTGTAAGGGAAATCTTGCATCACCCAAAAAATGTGATTTCTATTCAATAAGGGCTATTTTGTACAAAGATGCTATTTTTGGAAACTTGCTATTTTTAGTAAGTTGGCCATTTGAACTCAGAATGTTCTAATTTTTCATGTGAAGGATCATCTTATCCATATATGCATACTAGTTGAGTTTCATTGCCATAGCATCTGTATTGGTGAAGTTATTAAAGATTTACTGTTGAGATTTTAGGGTGTGAAACCTTTGGGCTCAATTTTTAGGACCTTAGAGGCTCCTTATCATGGTCAAAACCTTGGCTGACTATGGCTTATTGTGTTAGCCACTGTAGATCACGATCTCCCCTTTCTAGAAAGTGGTGATAATAGCCTATCGGAGCTACGGTTCAAAAGTTATGGCTTTCGGAAGTTGGGCTACCTAATCTCATATTTTGTAAATATTTAAGGCCGACCCTTTTGTAATAAAAGTGAAAAAAATTAAATGCTAAGGGTAGTCGGCCTTAATGGCTATATTTTTGGAACCTTCTCGTGCGGTGGAAAATTGCCTATTTAAGGAAGGCCCGTAGTCTTTTCTAGGGTAGTTCGGGATGGTTATTGGAGGCTTTATCCTATAGATTATTGTAAGGGATGCCCACGTGGCTTTTGATATTGTAATTCTAAAGTTTGTAATTCCACATTTGTGGAGCCAATAAGAAGCCAATTTTATGTTCTTGCAAATTTATGTTGTTTCTCTCTGTTTCTATTATGTATTTGTGTTACTAAGGGGGGTCCCCTACATCACTATATCATATCATCAAATAGACACCGTCAGTACTCTACCTTGCCTAGATGAGGCTGCTAGATCAGACTTGCATACATATATACATATGGCTGCTCAGGTGCACACTACCTGTCTACAATGGGTTGTGTCACTAGGATGTGCTCCCACATCTAGATCTGAAGAATCAAAATCCCTTCAGTCATGCTCTGAGTATACTGATATACGATCTCATGTAGCTCTTGATACATATGGGTCAAAATACAACTGCCCCATGCAAATATCCATCTAGAGATGACCATCTGCTCAAGAATATCAACCAATCCTACAGGGAACCCGTGTTGTCCTCTGTCTGGCATCAGGATGCCCCCAATCAATCCTGCTAAATATATAGATAAATGATCATAGTGATCACACATATAATCCCAGTAAATTTTTCTCTGAGCAATGTTATCATCTTGGAATTACTAATGAACTGCACCAATCACCACGATAGAACTCAACTCAAAGCACACCTCGCAGCCCATAACTAGAACTCACAGTATATGCCACACATCATCGGGTGTGACTATCATCTCCCTAGTCGGGAGATGGAAGGTGTTTTCCTCTGAGTTCCATCCCTCGAAAAGATCAGTCAATAGCCCCCAATTTACCCCTATATCAGGTAAATCAATCAAGGATTGTAATCCGCAGTGGACCACTACCTCCTGCTCATCATCTAACAGCAGTTCGGCCAAGGCAAGCACACGCCCTGGATATGTACCTTGAAATGAAACTACCTCAAAATTGACCTATTTTTGGCAATTAAAAGGTAAATTAGTGTTCTATCTATGAAAAAAATGTAGAAACATGATCAGCTAAGTGATTTAGGATCCACAACAGACAAACAGTTCCAATTGCTAAGTTTCTAAGTCTCAAAAACAAGATGCAATCCTGGAAAAATAGGGTGCGATCTCTTCTGCTAGCTGTGATCTTGGAAATACAGGATGTGATGGAGAATGTTGGGTATGATCCCAGCAATCCTAGATACAACCCAATACATGAGGTATGATTCTAAAAAGAAGGGTACGACTTAACCCTAAGTTTAAATGTTAAACTCAGTCAAAATGAGGTAAACTGGATACGATCTAGGACACACTAGATATGATGCAGAAATTTGTGAGAACAAGATGTGATCTAAGAAAAACTAGATACGACACGGGTTTAACATGGTGCAATCCAGAATCCCTGATGTGACTCAGAATCTAAAGGGCTATAAAAGCTGTAAAAATGCATGAAATTCAAAATTACAAAATTCACGAGGTAGTTTTGTGAGTACTTATCAGAGGAGGGTAGTCGACTGGGTGTTGATTTTGATGGCTGAGCTTGAAATTATTCTTTTTCATGGGGACCACCATCTTCTTTGTAGAGCTCTCAAATTTACTGTGGATAAAAGTTCAAATTAATAGTAAAATGGTGATTTTTGAGATATATATTTGCTTTTTGAGCATTTTCAAGACTCTGAAACTCCTCATAGGCAATTGAAACTCCATTTCTATTCTCTTTTTGATCAACCAGGAACCAAATCAAAGGTACCAACACCATTTTATGCAGTGCAATCAAATTTTTAGGATAGCTCCTGAAAATGCAAAATTGCTCTATCTATTATGAAAATCTGCCAAATTACACATTTCATCAAAAATCTTGGTCTGACATCATTTTATAAGTCTCACCACTCACATTTTCACATAATTAACTTGGTTCTCATGTGTTTACTCTTAGACACACCTTCATTTCTTCACTTCTTCTAATTCTTTCTTTCCCTAAACCGATACATGCAAGTGATACATCACTTTAACAGAGGGATTTTATTTCTTTCCTTCGATTTAATTCCTGAGGGGGCATGATCACATTATATTTCAATAAAATTCTTGCTCAAAACAACATTAAAAATGACTTTTTTATCAAACAAACTAGGGGCATGACAGTTTCCTTGACTAAGTCAGGGACTTTTGGATAGAAAGCTTTGGTTCTCATAAGCTGGATATCTCGTGTTTCATCATTTTAAAAAGATTCTTACTAAGCTCCTAGAAGTATCATACTGACTTTTGGATGAAAACCAAGTTCAGGATCAGTATTATCAATTCTTGGACGACAACCAAGTTCAAGATTTGTATCTTTAGGATCTTTTATTGACCTTTGGAAGACAACCAATTTCAAAGTCAATTCTATCAGTTTAGTTCAATCAAGTGTGAGACTGATCTCATCAGGCATTTCATTTGATCATGAGTGAAATTCTCAATCTTTCTGAAGTCAAAATAAAAAAAAATTCTTTGAATCAATGCGCTTCTTGCATATTAATTAAAAGAGGGTCAAATGTAACTACCTAGATTTGGTCTGATATGAACATAGACCCTATTTTCCCTAAGTGTGATCATACCCCCAATTATGTCTAGACAACTCTTCAATTGGCTGGCATAATTCTTTCAAATTAGATTTAATCTCCTAAGTGATCTAATCACTAAATTTTATTAATCACCTAAGCCAATCAAATCAAATCAAACATGGCTAAGGTAATTAATTTAAAAGGAATTAAATAAATCTATATTATATCTAATCACTTGCTAAAAGCTATCTTCTAGCCTAAATTAATTTAATTAATTGGATATAGTCCTTATTAATTATCTAAAGTAGTCAAATGCTTAAATAATTGATTTTCCTATTTTTGAATGAATATATTTAATATAATTCATTTCATTAATATTCCCCTAAACCCTAGCCTAACCTACCTCAACCACCTTGACCTTGGGTTCAAACCCATCCCAACCTATTCACCTCATGCTAGGTCTAATCCTAATCTTAATCCTATCCTAACCCACTTCCTAATGATGTCACATTCCTAAATTTGTGATTAGAAACTCAACCCACTTGAGAAAGTCAACTTTCTCAAGCTTGACTCTAAACCCTCTCCATGCCTCTTAAATGCTTTCATTTAATCCATATTCCCTCTCCATGGCTCTCAAATTCTTAGATTTAATGAATATTCCTCAAGCCAATGCCTCATTAATGCCTTTGGCATTAATGTCTCTTACACCTCATTAATGGTTTTTACACCTCCATTAATGAACCTTGTCCCCCCCCTCTCTCTCTCTCTCTCTCCTTAATTCTTCTATAAATAGAATGATTTTTTGAGCTCAAATGGCCCTTAATTTTTGAATGCATTCTTTTAAGGCCCTTAAATTTTGAATTGAAAAGCATTGTTATGCTGTTAGGATTAACATAGATTCATATTGGATTTCAGCTTTCATGTTTATGCATTGTTATAATCTTTATTTTTAGAGCTAGAATGCATGTTTATTGGATATCTTTCTTAGTTTTAATTGAACCTTTCATGCTAGGTTGTACATGTCACTGAAAAATGCATAATCTGAGGGCTATTATGTTATTTTTTACACTTCTAGTTAGAAAGAAATAAATCAATTTTAGTGGATTTACATGCTTTACTAACCTTATTTTCACTAACTCAACAATCTATTGAAGTGTTGTGTTGCATATAATAGGTGCACTATTTCACACACACACACACACACACACACACACACACACATTTGAGGTAAAAATAGTAATGTTCACTATTGTCTACTGTCAAAATGTTTGTGTCTGAGGAATATGTCAAGTTTCAAGGTATACAAGCACATCAAACACAAAGTGTGAAGAACCAAACACTTTCTACCCTATAGTCAATTTTTCTTAGTATCACAATCTCTTCCCACACTTGATATTCCTTCGCCTCACACAAACTGATATTGGCTTTTTCTGGGACTAGGCACGTTCTAGGTTTTGGAAAGAGACATATGTTGGGTGTAAAAACTTGGGGTTATATGGGTAAAGTCCACTTGGATCAATCCTTGCATAAATATTATGATACTTTCAGAGGTAGATCAGGTAGCCTCTATCTAAGAAGTGTCTAGTAATTTCATCTGTTCATGACTACCCCTTGTAGTTTCGTAAGAAAAATTAAGGTGTATAGCCCTACATGCACCCAAAATATAAAGTCTTGCATGCAAGATTCAGACCTCTCGACCCTACACAAGTTCAATGTATCTCCCTTGTAGTCTTGTAAGAAATATTAAGACCAAGAATGGCCCTACAAGAGCTCAATCAAATGTAGCTCTTTCTTAGAAAGACTGGGGCAAAGAGGACCTATAAGTGAGAAAGAATTAGAGATAGAAATAGCCATGTTTTCCCTCTCTTTGGATTGAAGGTAGCATTTGATTATAGTGGGTTGGAAGTAGCCAAGTCCACTTGTTCCCCACTTAGGCCGTTCCCAAGAGATTGCTCCCTTGACAGGCCCTCTAATGTTTTAACTTGAAAATTAAATGGATTGGCGACAAAAATAAGTCTAGATTTCTGATTTTCCCACAATGAGAAAAGAGCATACTCTCCTATCTAGTATCATTTTCTCCACACACACACACAAGACACACTTTAAGTTATTTCCCAAAGATTTAATTGCTTAATACAAAAAAAGTGAGTCTAGGTTTTTGATCTTCCCAAAAGGAAAGAGAGCATACTCCCCTAACACTTGCTTCAAATTAGACAAAAAAAATCTCTCTAGTTAATCTATGTGCCTATGAATCAAAAGAAAATGCTAACAAGCATGATCATTTGGTTGATGTGATTTCAAGGCAATCTATAAACATAACCATTAGTAATCTCAAATTTCCTTTGGCAAGCATCATACAAGCACAAAAATGTTAGTAGTTTTATCAAAATACTGTGCAAATATGCCTTTGTCAAGTGAGTCTTCCTAAAAAACATTCTGCAAAAACAAGTTAGGATGAAAACAAAGACAGTAAAAAGACCATAGAAGATTTTTCAAAGACTAGAAACCCAAAATTAGCCCAAGAGAAACCCTAAAAATGCTTTTTGTTTTTGAAACAACAAGGTACATAATATAGACTAGAATCAAAGTTCATACGACAATACAATAGCTGTCATAAGACAAAAAAAATATCACCAAAGCTCATACAAAAATATAATGATCTGATATGACAAAAGGAAAGAAATAAAATCTCATACAACACTATACCTATTTTCAGATGACAAAGTACCAATCTGCAATTTGCCATAGGATAGAGAACACAGAGAAAAATGACAGAAAGCGCAGTTTCGTCAAAAATATGCAAGAAATTGTGAAAATGGAGCAAAATGCAACTTTCTTCCCCATGGTGAGCACCAAAAATGTGTGTAGTAAAATGTAATATTAAAATCTACAACCAAACATTTCAATAAACCATTACATCAAGGGGGTTAGCAAAACATGAGATTCAAAGCATTAAACTAAAAACCCTTGAAACCAACCTATTGCTTCCTAGTTGAAGCGAGTGTAATTCTCATGGCTATCCATCAGATTGGACATAGAGACATTGGTGACTTGACTACTTCAAAATATAAGATTCAATGCAAGATGGAGAAGGATGCATAGACTTGCATACTTTGCTCTTGAAATCTTGGAAAATGAAAATGCATAAACTAGAAAACTCAATGCATAAGATTGTAGGAAATAGAACTAAGATGCAAGATTAAGATATTAAATGAGAAGAAAAATGCATCTATGTTAAGCCATAAAAGAAACTAGGATTCCATCTAATTCTAGCAAATGAAGCTAACAATGAAAGAAACTAGCATGAAAGAAAAGAACTAATAATGCACTAAAGAACTCTAGAATGAAAATAGCATATTAACTTTACTTTGAATCTTCTTTTTTATGAATGAGAAAGGGAGATATCCTTTTTATAAGAGTTTCCAAGGAATGAGTGGTTGAGATTAAGAGGAAAAATAAATTTATCAATGATGTAGATGCAATTCCTCTCAATCCATGTGAGATGGAGTGATTTGGATTGGTCAACTTTGTGGAGAATAAGATAAAATTGGTATTTTCTCCTTTTTATTTTTTATTTTTTTTTAAATTTTTTAATGCACACCCATGTGTGAATGGGTTCACTTTTCAAGACTTAGGAATTTTTTATTTTATCCCAATGTTTTATCCTTTGATGTTTGATTATTTGATTCACCAAGTTAGGACTAAAATTATATAAGAAATTTTGATTAAATGCTCAATAATTTGGAGTCCAGCAATATTGTCATAGATTTAGAATTTATTAACACCAATATTTGAGAAAAGGGGGCCATGGGTTTTCTAGACCATTTTTGGGTGATTACAATATGTTGTATTCCATAATTCTTTGATCTAAGATCAAATTAAAATGCTTTGGATATAACATAAGCTCATTTGGTTATCTAAATAAGGATACTATAAGAAATGTGTGGTTTGAGATATTTATGTTTATGGTTATGAGTCTTTGACCAATATGTTGGTTTTAGTTTTTAGTATTTGTATTAAGGAGTTGCCCAATGGAGGAGGCACTAATCAAGAACTAGTATATTATTTTGAGATATATGACCGATAGGTTTGGCTATATTCTCCCCATCATTTTAAACATCAAAACCATTCCAGTTCCTTTTGTGTTTTGTGGTTGTTGGTTTTTTTCCTACATGATCATGGAGAGTCAATGAATGTCTAGTTAGCATTTAGTAATTTCTTATCATTATCTATTGTAAGAATCTAGAGTTATAATGAGTTTTAAAGAGTTAAGTTTTATCTGGATTAGGTGTACCTACCTTGGTTTTGTAGAGCCAGAAGTGTAGAATGAAATCTTGTCCCTATAGTTGGTCCAGTTACCTTGCAGAGTTTTCATACATGGAGCTAACCACTCCTAACATCAGTCTCAAGGTATATTGTTTGCTTTCAAAGTGTAAAAGTTTTCAAACACCAAGAAAATGGTGACTCTGTTGGGGAGAGTATAGTATGATTGTCATAACTGACCAGTAAGTTGATCACTGGAAGCATAGAGTTACTTTAGTTTGGCCCTTTATTGTTTTCTTCATATAGTTTGTGTTGGGTGCAGACTCCGAGATTTCTCTGTTGCAGTGCTGAGTAACAAATATCAATTTTGTCACACTCTTTCTCAATCTGAGTTACCAAAATACTAGATCTTGGGATAAGGGAAATACTAAAGATGGGTTGGGAGATTATTTCCCAACTATATCTTATACCGATTAGTCAAGGAAAGGAAGGGATGATAGAAGATTCCCTCATAATGAGAGACAAGGGGAGGACATTAGAGAAGAAGAGTCCATCCAACAAAACCATGAAGGAAATGCATCAGAATATGAAGAGGCTACAGACTTTGGACTAGGTACATATGAAGATCATTTATCTCCTAGTGAAAGAGAGGAGGAAGGATCTGACACAACTCTCCCAAATTTAGAATATCTTGATGAAGAGGCTACTAAATTGAGGGAAGAAATCCAGAAGAATTTTTCCCTCAGACAACAAAGAGAAAAATAAAATGAAGATGAGATAAAATAAAAGATGATTAGAAATAATCAATTAAGGAGGAAATTGCTGAACATGGATGCAATGAGTTATCTTTATGAACCTAAGAGAGTTGAAGAGGGGCCTGTCATCTGACAGGTAGTTGAATTTCAAGGTTCTAAGGATAAGGGAAAACAAAGGATGACATGAATTCAAACAAATGAACCTGTGAGTCACAAGGTTCCATTTGATCAACTATCGAAAGGATGCACTAACATTGAAAGGCTTACAAGGGAAAATCAGTGTTTGGATGAAGAGATAGAAAAAGAAGAGTTGGAAGCTACTGCTTTAGAAAAGAAAAAGAAGATTTATTTTCTCAGACAATATACTTAGCCTTCTCCTGTTGGTGTTGAGGTAGCTGCAACATCAAGTTCCAGGGCATATACTTCTCAAATTGATAATCCATTTCAAGGTAGACCTAGACATGAAAAAAGGTACAAAAAATTTTCATTGCATAATATTCCCGGTTATCCTAATGTAGTTCCAAGTGGAATTAGAGATAAGATTCCTAAATTTTCTTTAAATAATATAATCACATGTGAGAAACATCTAAAGAAGTTTAAATATACCATGGATGATTTTGATTTTATACATGAGGATGTGGTTATGAAATTTTTTTATTCTATCTCTAGTTGAAGATGCTAGAGATGGGTTTGATGCATTATCTCATAATACAATAAGATACATGGATGCACTAAAAGATTTTTTTAAGGATAAATATGGTGATAAGACAAATGAGGGATTTTTGTTGAATGAATTCAATAATATAAAGAAGAATGAAAATGAGTATGTTGTGGAATTCAACATAATATTTCAAAAGGCTATGCATAAAATTTTTCAAGCTATGAGGCTTGATGATAATGTCTATCTTTCCACATATTTAAATGCATTTGACTCTAAAATGGGATACCAATTGAGATATAAGAATCCTAGAACCATGAAGGAAGCTTATAAAACAATTGTTAGCATTGAGACTAACATGAGAGTATCAATAAAATTGGGTAGAAGGGATGACCGGAAGCCTACTAGAAAAGAAACAGCTAGATCCTCTAATGTTAAACCTAAAGAGAAGGTTAATATGAAGCAGATTCTAATTTCCCTAGAAGATTTCAAACCTGGAGAAATTAAAAATGCTAGATCTACAAATAATAATAAGCCATCCTATAACAGTTATAGTCAGCAACCAAGGATGAAAAACTATCCATATACAACCCAGTGAAAGGATGGGAAGCCTATTCTCCACAAAACAAAGACAAGCTTGATAATAGGACCCCTAATCCTTTAAAAATAAATTTTGTTAATAGGTGTAATGAGGATTATTGCTGTGAATCTTTTCAATCCCCACACAATCCTGATTATTGTGTTATTTCTTTGAACATATATGCAAATGAAGCACAACAAGAAAGTGAAGAAGAGGAAGAATTATATGATGATAGTGGGTGTGCAATGACCATCTCACACTTAAATAATGAAGAGGAATCTGATGATCCAACTAAAAGTCATGATTTGTCTTCATCTAGTGAAGAAAGTGAAGAGATTGATGGCATCAGGTGTAATGCTGCAAGGGGCAATGAGCCTTTTGTAGTAAGAAGACCTTTAGATGAGGAGATTGCACAAATTATTGCAAATATGGTTACTGAAGTAAGGAGTAATTACAATTTAATAAATAGGATAGTTGGTAATGTATATGGAAAGCCAGCTGGTATGTTTATTAAGGACACAATAGAAAACCCTAACAAAACACAAGAAAAGGAAAAAAAATTTGAAGGTGTAAAGAAAATAAAGGTGAGAAAAGAGGATGAACCAAATAGTCCAAATGTTGTCCATAAGATAAAATAAAATATTCCAGAGATAAATGTTTCTTCTCTTCAAAAATATAACAAGAGAAGTGAGCCAAACTTGATTACTCAAGTTGAAGATGGAAATGTTATTACTTTGATACAAGATATCTCTGATATAAATTATAATCTTGTCGACATGGGGAATTTTTTTTATCACGAATCACTATCAAGGTTCCATTATTGGAGATGATGAGGATTAATGAACATAAAGAGACAAATTTGACATGGGTAAACAATATTTAATCCACAAGGATTTAGAAGCTAGAAATGAATGAGAAAAAATAAAATATAAAAGATAAATCTACTACAGAGAGGTAAGAGATAGAATAAATTGTTTCAAAGATCCCATAGATTTTCTTAAATACAAATCAAGTGAACTTTCCTTTGGGAACTATGGATCCTTTCTTCTTGACTCTAGTTATCAATGGTAAGATGCTTAAAAATTGCATTATTCATTCAGGAGCATCTAATACTTAATGCCTGCAAAAATAATGAAGCCAGTGAGACTACAAGTTGATAATCTTGATGTAACATGTCACAGAATGGACTCTAGAGAGGTACATGTTATTGGTACTATTAAGGCTATGCCTTATAAATTGGCTACATATCCAAAGAAGGTGTTAACAATGAGTCTCCTAGTAGTTGATATTCCTCCCTAGTATGGAATGCTATTATCAAGAAAGTGGAGTGCTTCAATGGGAGGAAGTATTCAATGTGACTTATATTTTTCAATCTTTGATGTTAATAGTAAAAATGTTAAGGTATCGATGGAAACTAGAACTCCTCACATGATTTAGGAGAGTCAGGATGAAAACATGAATTATTTCTTGGATACTGATATTGGATCTTTCAAAGTGTAAGACAGGAAGGTTGAAGGAGAAGTCCAACATATGTTTTTATCAGAGGATAAAAATAACCTAGAAGACAAGAATGAATTATGGACTATTTTCTTTGATGGTGCAAGCTCAAAATAAGGAGCTGGTGCAGGAGTATTGTTGATAGCTCCTAGTGGTAAGACCTTTAAGTTCTCATCCCTTTTGTTGTTCACATGCACAAACAATATTTCAGAATATGAGGCTTTTCTAATAGACTTAAGGTTAGCCTCAAGAAACAACATTAGAAATCTCAGAGTAATTGGAGACTCTGAATTAGTGATTTCTCAAATGAGATCCAAGTATGCTTAAAAGAATCAGAGGCTAAAGTAGTATAGAAACATTGTTTGAGATGAAATTAAAAATTTTGATGCATTTGGCATTGATTGGATGGATAGAAGTTAGAACAAGATGGCAGGCCCTCTAGCCAACATTGCTTTGAGGACAAAAGAAATTACATTTGCAGGAATCTCAAAAATAAAGGTTCAATCCAGGCCTTCAATTCCAAACAATGTTGAGAGTTGGCAAGTATTTGAAGATAACTTGGATATATTGAGAGTTCTATCTTGTGAATCAGACTTTGGAAATAAGGAAATGGTTTTTAGTGGTTATGTGGAGACCTTGGATGGTAAAGATAGTTTTCTTGGTAAAGAGGTTCTTTAGCTAAAATCAAATAAGGTTCCAAAGGGATTGGTTGTGCTTGAGAGAGCCTTTGATAATAAGGACAAACCCTTTTCCACAAACATTATGAACAAGCATGAGGATTTGGAGGAGGTGAATTTAGGGACAAACCAAGCTCCTAAGAAAGTATATGTTGGTAGGAATTTTTGGTGTTTGAAATGATTTTATGCTTAAAAAGCTACCAATATACCTAGAAATTGATCTTAAAGAATGGTTAATTCCAAGTATGGGAACTCTTAAGTAAGTCGATCAACTATAGGGACTGAAGACATTATTTTTTCCATTAGTATGCAAAGAGTAAATAGTTTTAAACAATCACTAAAAGAAAAATTTTCAATACAAACTGAAAGTACAGATAACAAAGGTCACCGAAAGTGTTAAGAGCAAAGAAACTTGACAAGACAGATCACAAGAGTAACCTGTTGGTGATATTTCTTATTCGGCGGTTCTCCCGGTTCCTTCTCCATTTTCTGGTTCTGGCTTATCCATTTAAGTCCCTTCTTGTTCATCTGGCTTCAACTCTGCAAATTTTCAGGTTTTTATGCCTATACTTTGCTAAAATTGTCAAAACCCTAAAAACCCTAAGTTCTCAAGTGTTAAACGATGTATTTCTAAACCC
>MU223746.1:1472255-1485199 GCA_018584345.1 Thuja plicata
GAGCTGAACTCATCAAGGACCTCTGTCAGCAGGACACTGTCCATATTATTGATTCCTTGAAGAGTGAATCAACTAGGTTAACCCTCCTATCAAGAAAAGGAAGAAGGATTGAAATCCTTGTATCACTAGTTTTCTATCATATTTAATATTATGATTTGTATGGTTAAATCCTATATATGATTATGCTTGATCATTTACAAGGTATTTTATAAAGTTGGTTCAATAGAGATACATGACAAATCAGTGTCCACATCAATAAATACTGTGTTAACAGCCATCTTAAGAGGTAAAACCTGCCTGAGCATATGTGGAGCTCAAAAACAAAGAAGGACCTTATCCAGTCCTTACTAATTAGCGTTTCTTTTGTCAAAAGGAGTTTTCATTCAAGTATAATCAGTTTAAGGTTGAGATACAAGAAAAAGTGCTAACATAACCTGACACAGTTTACATTGTTCAACATGAAAATGTTTAAGTGTAAACCAAAAAAGAAGAAACATAGGAACCTAAAAGAACAAGGGAACCTGATGGATAGTTCAACAAAGGAACACCAATAAACTGACAATAGAGCAACCCAACCATCAGACACTGAAAGTCAATTATATCTCGAGAAATATGGATCTGACTTCCAGGTCAGATAAAAAATTTATGTTTTATATTTATCATTTTGATTTGATTTAAAACCATTTCTTGAGGGACAAGAAATGTAATTATAATTTCTTTAATCAGCCTAACTAATTGAAAACATGCAAACTAGGAGATCAAGGTCAAGTTGTAATTCTTTAGTAATACCCACCTCTTAGTTTTCTTTTCAGTTTGTGGATGCCAAACTCGTTTAGGCCTTTTTATGTATGAGTAGTTATTTTAGTTGATCTTGAGGATATTTATGTATTGCATATCAGTATGTTATTGATCCATTTATTATTATTTTATATCTCCTGGTTGCATATATTTATGAATATTTATTGATGCTTATGTTGGAGATTTACTTCTGGTAGCTAGTTGATTGTATGTTTGTCATTGATGACAACATATAATATACAACAGTGTTCTATATGTACTTATTAGAATGATGGTATCAAGCCTTGCGTAGTTATATCCTTTTGGTAGACATGTTTTTGATGTTTTTTTCATACACGCAGACTCAGATATGAAGTTTCAGTTGTGTTGTGTAATTCTATTATGTGGCAGTTATAGTTTTTGGAGTTTGTCTATACAGAGCTGACGTATTGCATTCATTCTTGAGTTGCGCCTATCTTCGGGATATGCATGTGTATATTAAAGTTTATTTATGAGTTGAAGACAGTTATCTAAAGGTGCCTAACATGTTTCAACAAATTGCAAATTTAGAGTTAATTTGGTGAGGCCGACTTAGTGAAGTGTCATGTTTATTCAATTTATATTGTGTGGTTGTAATTATGCTTACATGATTAGTAAAGCTGACAAGGATGTTATGAAGAGTTTTCTAATAGGTCCCTTGATCTTATACTTTGAGGAAGATACTTATAGCAATTCATTTTTGGAATGCTAAGTGTGAATGATAAAGTTAAGTTTCATTCATCAAGGATCTATGTGAAGAAGAAGTGAAAGGTTACAATACACTGGAACTGATCAAGATAATAGGTCTACTCTATAGTTCATCATCAGATATAGTGCATATATGTTCTATAGAAGGTTGCAGCCTTCACCATTAAAGCAGTGAGATTTTGGATAGTGATTCCTCACCCTTAACTGGGTTATTTGTAAAAGACTCCTAACAGGGTCAGACCCTTAACCAGGTCACTATACTTATTGCATTGTAAAGAATAACTCCTAACAGGGTTGCAATATCTTCTAATAGGGATTATTATAAACAAGTATAGTTCATTGTGGGTGTTAATTCCCACTAGGGTTTTTACCATTTGGTTTCCCTGTAACCAAATTGTGATGTTGTCTATTGTGGTATATGAATGTGCATTTACTTTATTGTATTCTGGAGTTAATAAAAGAAAATAATTAAATTAGCTGATAACTAATTCACCCTCCCCTCTTAGTTATCCTTTGGGACTATTCTAACAATTGGTATCAAAGCCAAGTGCCTTGAAGAAGAATCCTAATAGCTTAAGGTAGATTAGATGGCATAGTTCAGAAAAGAGGGTCCTAAGTTCGATGGAGAAAATTATCTGGATTGGAAAAACAAAATAATAACACATCTATAGTGTGTTGGTTTTGACATCCTTGAGATAGCCACACAAGAAGTTGTTATTCCATCTCTAAAAGACCTTTGAAGAGATGATGTTACTAGTAAATAGAAGGATACATTCATAGCTAATACAGTTTCCAAAGAAGCCCTTAAAAGTGCACTATCTAACAATGAATTCTCTGAGATCAAGAAGGTAGACAAGGCATACACAATATGGAAGCATTTAGAAGACATGTTTGAAGGATATGTTCAAGAAAAGAATGCACACAGGAAAACATGGACAAAGAAATACAACAGTCTTGAGATGTTACCTGAAGAGAACATTAGAGCCTACAATTAGAGGATAAATGAAGCATTTTATGGAATCATAAATAATGGTGGAGAAATATCAGAAGAAGATATAATGGAAAAGTTGTTGACTAATTTAACATTAGACTATGAGAACAAAATCAATATTCTAGAGTAAACCATGAAATTTTTACAAGACTTCAAGAGAGAGACTTTGATCAGTAAAATATTTGCATTTGAGATATCAAGATTCAAGACTGAACCTAAAAGTGAAACAACCTTCAAAGCCTCAGTCCATTGTAAGAAATCTCACATCTCTAGCAATAATGAGAAAGAAGTTGATGAAGAACTAGAAGAAATAATTTCCATGATTTCTAAAAGAGAAAAGAAAGGAAAAGGGAAATATGAAGGAAAGCTTCCATTAAAATGTTTTTCATGCAACAAGATCGGTCATTTTACATCCAAGTGTCCCACAAAAGTAAACAAATTCAAGTCTGATTATAAACCTAAATGTAGGAAGGAATGCTATCATGTTGAAGAAGGTGTAACTGATGAAGATTTGGGAGAAGATGAAATTGGTTTCATTTCCCTTAAATACATGGAAAAATTGCTTGAGGAAATGGACATTGAAGATAAAAAGGAAGAACAAGAATTAGCCCTAATTTCCAAAGCAGACATCAAAACTAATTGGATCATTCACATTGGATGCTCTCATCACATGACAGGTGATAAAGATATATTTGTTCATCTAGACAAGTACAAAGGTGGTATGGTTAGATTTGGAGATAACACTCCAAAACCTATCATAGGCAAAGGATCCATCACCCTGGATGGAAAGAAAAAGGCAGATGATGTTTTGTATGTTGATGGATTACATCACAATTTACTAAGTGTTGGACAGCTACTTGACAAAGGTTATCATCTAAAATTCAAAGACAACAAATGCATTATTAGCAACAAAGAAGGAGACATGATTGCATCAGGATCCAAAACAAAAGGTAATATTTTTCAGCTCAATTCAGATGTAAGTTGTTTTGTTGCAAAAGTGGATGATAGTTGGTTATGGCATAAGAGACTCTGTCATATTAATTTTGACAATATAGTAAAGATAAGCAATGTCAAGGTAGTTAGAGACCTTCCAAGTATTGCAAGACTAGTTGACACAATGTGCAGGGAATGTGTTATGGGAAAGTATGTAAGGAGCTCTTTCAGAAGCAATTAGAACTTAGCTAAAAATAAGTTAGACCTAGTGCATACAGATTTATGTGGTCCTACTCAAACCAAATTATATTACAGAGAAAGGTATTTCATTTTGTTTGTTGATGATTTTTCAAGGATGATGTGGGTTGCATTCTTAAAGGAAAAGTCTGAAGCCTTTGAGAAGTTAAAAATATTCAAAGCCAAAGTGGAGAATGAATCTGGATTAAAACTAAAGTGTCAGAGATTAGATAGAGGAGGAGAATTCACCTCTGACCATTTTTATGACTACTATCACAAACATGGAATCAAAAGATAGTTGAGTGCACCCAGAACCCCACAGCAGAATGGGATAGCAGAAAGAAGGAACAAGATCATACTTGATACACCGCACACTATGGTGATTGAAGGAAAAGTTGTGCACACCTATTGGACAGATGTAGTCAATACAATAGTCTATACTATCAACAGAACACAACTAAGGCCAGGTATGGATAAGACACCTTATGAACTTTGTTTTGGTAATGTACCTACTGTAAAATACTTTAGAATATTTGGCAGGAAGTGCTACATCAAGGGAGATGATGGTGTTGGTAAGTTTGATGCTAGAAGTGATGAAGGTATTTTCCTTGGTTACTCTACTAAAAAAAAAGCATACATATGTTTTAATTTGAGATTAAAGAAGATAATTGAAACTAATCATGTAAAGATTGATGAGAAGTTCATGGTTCAATAAAGGTACTATGAATATGCACCTATGATTGAGGATAAACCCAGGCCTAGCAGTAAAGACACTGTTATTGAAAAAATGTTTGATTGCTTTGATGTTTCATGTAATGAACCTGAATCAAGAAAAGAAATATCAAAGATTACAGATGAGGATGTTACACCAAAAGTTTCAAAGTTCACATCTAGGTATCATTCAAAAGATGATATCGTTGGAGATTAGAGCAGCAGTGTTTTGACTAGATCAAAAGCAAAAAGGTTAATAGTGGATGAAGATGTATGTTTACTTTCAAAGATTGAACCTTTAAATATTGAAGATGCTTGCAAGGAATCTGATTGGCAGAAAGCAATGGAAGAAGAATTAGATCAAATAATAAAAAAATGACACATGAAAATTGGTTCCTAGACCTAGTGACAAAAATGTGATTGGAACAAAGTGGGTATTCGAGAACAAGATGAATGAAGATGGTACAATGGGAAGAAACAAAGAAAGACTAGTGTGTAAAGGATATTTGAAGAGGGAAGGGATAGATTACACTGACACATTTGTCCCTGCGAGCAGATTAGAATCCATTAAGTTATTCTTGGCCTATGCAACATTCAAAGACTTCAAAGTATATCAAATGGATGTCAAATCTGCCTTTCTGAATGGTGACTTGAAGGAAGAAGTCTACATAGAATAGCCTGAAGGATTTAATCTATCAGATAAGTTAGACATGGTATGTAGATTGAAGAAAGCACTCTATGGACTTAAAAAGGCCCCAAGAGCTTGATATGAGAGACTAGATGGTTATCTTACCAAGATTGGATTTAAGAAAGGAGCAGCAGATTGTAACCTATTCATAAGAGAGACACCTAATGGACTATTACTTGTTGTGATATTTTTTGATGACATTATCTTTGGAGGTAATGATAAGCTTAGTGCATAATTTGCAAAAGAAATGCAGAATGAATTTGAAATGAGCATGATTGGTCCTATAAAATACTTTTTGGAATTGAACATAAATAAGAAAGATAAAGGAATATTCATAAATCAGTCCAAATATGTAAGGTAAATATTGAATAATTTCAAGATGGAAGATTGTAAGCCAGTATGTACTCCTATGATAATAGGAAGCAAGCTTTCCAAAGAAGATGATTCTGCAATACTTGACAAGACATTGTATAATTCTATGATTGGAAAACTTATATATCTTACTCAATGTAGACCAGACATATCTAATGTAGTTGGAATTGTTGGTAGATTTGCAGCTGAACCAAAATAGAATCACTTGATGGAAATAAAGAGAATATTTAGATATCTAAAGGGAACTATAGACTATGGTTTGTGGTATCCTAAATCAGAGAATGTACAAATTCATGTGTATACAGATGCAGATTGGGCAGGTTGTCTTGATGACGGGAAGAGTACTTCTGGAGGAGCATTATTTCTTGGAGATAGGTTAGTTTCTTGGGTAAGAAAGAAGTAGAATTGTATCTCTCAGTCAACAGTAGAAGCTGAATATGTTGCAGTAGCATTGAATTTTTCAACAATGGTTTGGATCAAGAAAATGGTTAAATATTTTGGTATACAGGTTGACTACACCATTATTATTCACTCTGATAACACCAATACTATCAACATGTCCAAGAACCCTGTGATGCATGCAAAGAGAAAGAACATTGAGATTAAATACCATTTTCTTCGAGAAAAAGTTGCAGATAATGAAGTAAAATTGGACTATGTGAGCACCAAAGAATAGTTGGCAGATATTTTCACAAAGCCTTTATCAAAAGATACTTTTGAGTATCTCAGGGAAAATTTGGGAGTAATTCCCTCTCCTAAGTCTGATTAGATAAAGCAACAAGAACATTAGTCATCAAGTGACTGATGAATGGTTGACTACTCTACTTCTGGAGTAGTACCTATGCTTAATTGTTTATGGCACCCTTTGCCATTGATGTCAAAGGGGGAGTATATAGTAAGGGGGAGGATATACTCTGGGGGAGTATAAACATGAGCAGAGGAGCTACAACAATATAGAGGAATCTTTGATGAGGATATTGAGAAGATTTTAAAAATAAAGAAGACATCATGTGCTAAAGATTTTTTTAAATATCATATGTTGCCATCAATGTGAAAGGGAGAGATTGTTGCAGATTTACTTCTGGTAGCTAGTTGATTGTATGTTTGTCATTGATGATAACATATAATATATAGCAGTGTTCTATATGTACTTATTAGAATGATGATATCAAGCCTTGCACGGTTATATTCTTGTGGTAGACATGTTTTTGATTTTTTTTTTTCATACATGCAGAATTAGATATGAAGTTTCAGTTGTGTTGTGTAATTCTGTTATGTGGCAGTTACAGTTTCTGGAGTTCGTCTATATAGAGCCGATGTATTGCATTGGTTCTTGAGTTTCACCTATCCTTGGGATATGTGTGTGTATATTCAAGTTTAGTTATGAGTTGAAGACAATTATCTAAAGGTGCCTAACATGTTTCAACACGATTGTAAAGTTAGAGTTAATTTGGTGAGGCCGACTTAGTGAAGTGTCACGTCTATTCAGTTTATATTGCACGATTGTAATTATGCTTGTGTGATTACTAAAGCTGACAAGGATGTTATGAAGAGTTTTCTAACATGTCCCTTGATCTTATACTTTGAGGAAGATACTTATAGCAAGTCATTTGTGGAATGCTAAGTATGAATGATAAAGTTAAGTTTCATTCATCAAGGATCTATGTGAAGAAGTGAAAGATTACAATATACTGGAACTGATCAAGATAGTAGGCCTACTCTATAGTTCATCATCAGATAGAGTGCATATCTATTCTATAAAATGTTGTAGCCTTCACCATTAAAGCAGTGAGATTTTGGACAATGATTCCTCACCCTTAACCGGGTTATTTGTAAAAGACTCCTAACAGGGTCAGACCCTTAACCAAGTCACTATACTTATTGCATTGTAAATAAAAACTCCTAATAGGGTTGCAAGATCTTCTAATATGGATTATTATAAACAAGTATAGTTCATTGTGGGTGTTAATTCCCACTGGGGTTTTTACCATTTGGTTTCCCCATAACCAAATTGTGGTGTTGTCTATTGTGTTATCTGAATGTGAATTTACTTTATTGTATTCTAGAGTTAATAAAACAAAAGAATTAAATTACCCGATAACTGATTCACCCCCCCCACTCTCAGTTATCCTTTGGGACTATTCTAACAACTTATGTATATGTTAGGATTTTATTTTGATTATGATTTTTTGACAATACTAACCCTTGATTTATATGCACATGGATCATTGTATGTTTTGCATTACTGTTTGACGTGCTTGGTATGGTATGGGACAAAGTCATAGTTACTTGCTTCGGAAAGATCCACATGATAACCTAGTATCAACCATTGTTTTCTATATTATATATGCATGTATGTTCGTCTTAGTGATGACAAGTTTGTAGGTACTGGGCTACGTCTTCCCTGAATTGGCAGTAGTGAGCGTGCCCTATCACAATAATCTCAATGGTAAGAGAGGGGAGTTAGTATTCAGGTCCAAGTCCTATTGTAAACCTAATTGTCCTAAGTATTGGACAAGTATCAGTTTGACTACCCTACCCAGATTTGTCTAGTTGACATGAATTTGTGGACCCTATCCTTGTATGTGTTTGAGTTGATTTTGTTAGTTTCAATTGAATGCATTGATTTTGTGTGTTATACCATGTTATTTATTTAATTCAATATAGCAGGAATTAATTATTAAATATAGGGTATTTAATTAATTGAAAATTTAATTAAAGAGCAATTATTAAATATTAATATTTAATTGATTATTTAATTGAAAATTAGAGTAAATATGCTTTTATGCTTTAGTAATAATTAAATATTAAGTTGCATGGATTATTGTGATTTAAATATTTAATTTAATATTTTATTAATTACATGTGCATGAATTTGTTGAAAAAGTATTTTCAAACTCAAAGATTTCAACTTGATTTTAGGATTCAAAGTTGAGTTGTGGAATCAAAAGATATTTTAATTATTTCATTGTGATTTTCTTTCAATTTCAAGTGGAGTTTTTTTAGGGATTGACTGAGTGTGTTGTCATGAGGGTTTTCATGTTTAGGGGAAATTAAATTCCTTTAGGAGGGAAGTGGGGTTCATTTTGGATTAATAGGTTTTTGGAGCATTTTTGGAGAGCTTTGGGTGTTCTTGATATTTGGAGAAATGGAGGATTTTGGTGGTTGCATGTTGGATTAATGTTTCGGTGAATTCATGTTTGTGTGTGTGCTTGGAGGATTCAAGGTTTAATATTCTTCAAGGGAAAAATTCCTTCTGTTTCTTGCATTGGATCTAAGGTAGGGTTTTGATCAATTTGGTGGTTTTCATTTCTTGATTAAAATTTTGTCTTTGTTGTTCTTGTGGAATCTTATTTCCTTAAATAGGAGTTCGTTCTATTTCTTGTTAAAAAGGGTGTTCTTGAAACCCTAGATTTCTTATTGTTTTAAAAAATTATTATTTAGCATAGTATTGTTATGTTGGCCAAATTTCATGGAAAAATACCTTATTAAACTCCTACAAAATGAAAAATCAACTATCCTATAGTTAGAACTATAGTGGAGAGGAAAATAATTGTCTAGAAAAATAATTCCCTTGGAAAGAAAATCAATTTGTTTTAAAAAAATACCTTGCTGGAAAAAAAAATATAGTGAATAAAAATTTTCCAGTAAAAAAAAAGAGAAAATGCCAGAAAAAGACAAGAGGAGAAAAAAGACAAAAGAATGAAAAGCTTTTAATTATTTCCATTTTTAGAAATGTAAAAACAAAAAAAAGGGGGAAAAATGCAAATGGAAAAAGTTAATCTATTATTTCCATTTTCGGATTTAAAATAAAAAATAAAAAAATAAAAGAAAAGCTTCATGTTAAAAAGGTTTCGAAAAAAAAATTAAATTTAAAAAAAAAAAAAAAAATGTTTGATGGGGTGGGGCCACCACGTCCCCAACCCCAAGCACTGGCTCATAGCCATGTGCATGCTCCGTAGGGAGTAGGGTGAGGGGACCACGTGGAGTCTCACCTCCCCCACGTACCCTCTACCCCATCTTTTTGCCTTTTTACATTATGCAATGGTTATGAGTTTGCTAATGTAGTGTTTTTTTTAAAGGTTTAAGTTATATTATAATGTTTTAAATGTGATTTTTAGTTTTAGTTTTGAATTAAAATTATATTTGTTTTTAAAATTAGTTTTAATTAATGTTTTTTATTAATTTGTTTTATTTACTATTATTTAAATATTAATTAATTTGAATTAAATGTATCTTTATTAATATTTTTGGATTTAGTTTAGTCGATATTTTGGTTTAATTAAACTACATAATAGTGTTAATATGAATTCATAATAACTAAGAGGGGGGGGGGTGAATCAACTATCCTCAGGTCTAGATGTGCACATATAAAACTTTAAATCAACTTCAACAACTCAGATCTGCTCGACAGTAATAAACAATAAAAGTGTACAGTTTACTGTACTAATGAAATAAGCTTTCAGAAACTTAATAGTAAAACACAACAATAAAATTCACACATTTTGACACCATGATTTAATGTGGAAACCCAATATGGGAAAAACCACCAGATACATGCTACCAAAATTTTACTCTTTTGAAGTAATGCCCTGTGAGGAGCCAACCATGTTAAAGGTTACAAAACACACTGTCAAATGTGACCTGGTTAAAGGAATTAATCACCCTGTTAGGAGTGGCCTTGTTAGAGGACTTAGAACATTCCAATCTGAATGTCACCTTGTTCAAAGGATTTATACAATGACTGTTAGGTCAACCTAGTTAAAGGATTTGAACTGATACAATGGCTAGAAAGTAATCAGTAGGTGTGATCTGATACATACAACTTACTTTGCAAATCCAAATCCAGTTTTAGCTCTAATGCTAATTCACTGAGTGACCTCCATTTTCATCTCAAACTTCAGATCTGCTTGGAAATCCATCAAGCAATCTCTCTCTACTTCTCTTCTTAGCCTTCTCTTCTAGGTCTTGCCAATCATTCAATTAACCATGTAACACTTTTGCATTACACTTCTCCTTACCCTTGGATACCATAACATTAACCACATTAGGTTATATTATACCTCTTTATTTAGGCCAGATAAGTATTTTGCCGCTTAATCAAGATCGCTGATCTTAGGTTAGGTCAGATCCAACGAATCTTTCCATCTTTACATTTAATTTACTTTTCCAATACAGTCATTAATTAACCATTGAATCCATGCACTAATAACGGTTTCCCATGCATTAAATGAATATGGACCAATCTTAATTAATAATACATATCCCAATAAAATCAATTATGTCGGCCATAGATCTCAAATCTCATCAATAATCAAAATATTGTTGCTCAGCATTTCACAGTCTCCCTTGGCATTTCACTGGTGCTCGACATCATCTTTTCTTTGCTCAGCATCACCTTTCGCTTTGCTCGACATTGACTTTTCTTTGCTTGGCATTGACCTTCTAGTGAATTGTTAGTGCTAGATAAATAATGTATCACTTTGTCAATGTGCCAAATGATCAAGTACCCTGGTGTATACTCATAACTCAACCATTTCCTTGGTCTTCTTGTTATCCCATTCTTTTCAAATCTTCATCAATAAATGGATAAGGTACTCAAACATATAGCGATAGTCTCACCAGTTAAGGTTTTGACATCAATGATAAAATAAGAATTGTCTACATTGTAACAATCTTTCCAACAAATAGTTGTAGTTAATTGATAACTTTAAACGAGGAGAATTATTAATACTTTAATTTAATCATTTTCTTTTAAGTGAAGGACATTTTGTTTAAACATGGGATATGAAGGTTATTTTGAAATATTATTTTTTGTTAATGATTATTATGTTAATGTTTTCATACTATTGTAATTATAGTCAACATTAGTAATTATTTAAATAGGTTAATTTATATAGGTGGAATTTTATAAATTATCCTATAGTGGATTTAGTGTGTATTTTTCATTTGAGATTTAATTATAATTGGTTAGTAATTTTAAATGATGAATGAATTTGCATAATTAGGTTATTATAAATTTGTTTATCGCTATGCTATTATTGAAAATGAAATATGATATTTCTAAAGATGTGAATATTACATGTACTTCTATAGTTCTTTCTGAAAGTGCTTTATCATGCATGTCATATTTTGAAGTGATTATCGGAATGAACTATGTTTGCTTTCCTTGTATGGGATGTATTCATTCTTGGGTATCTATTAAGATAGATGAACTTTAGGATGTAAAGCCAGAGGTTTTGGGATTTTAATTTCTACATTATATCTTATGTGATGTCAGTTTGTGTTTATGTGAGGATGTCATGGTCCTGATTTCTTATACCCAACCTGAATTTGGATATGTTGTATTTTATGGCTTTATGAGGATACTGTGGTTACTGTATAGTTATTTGAGAACCTATGTCCTCCTGAATGAGCATGATGCGATTTGAGATTATGTATATATTCATATGTTTGATTATGAGCCTAGGTAGGTTAACCAAGTGTATAGAAAGGAAGTGGCTTGCAATAGGTCCAGGGCCCTAAGCGGTTACTAGGGTACCCTGTTAGAATGAATTTAGAATAACTGAGAGGGGAGGGGTGAATCAGTTATCCTCAGGTCTAGATGTAGCAAATAAAACTTTTTGTACTTTAGATCTACTCGGCAGCAGTAGCATAAATCAACAACTTTAATAATGTAGTTTACTATCAATTAAAATTAGCTTGTAGTAACATAACAGTAAAGCAAACCATAAGCATTCACACAAGTTGACACAAGTATTTAACGTGGAAACCCAATATGGGAAAAACCACCAGTAACATGCTACCAAGTTTTCACTCTTCTGAAGTGATGCCCTATGAGGAGGCAACCCTGTGAAAGGTTACAATAACACACTGCTAGGTGTGACCTGGTTAAAGGATTTAATCACCCTGTTAGGAGTGGCCTTGTTAGAGGATTTAGAAGATTCCAATCTGAATGTCACCTTGTTAGAGGATTTATACAAATTACTGTTAAGTCAACCTTGTTAAAGGATTTACCTAATACAATGGTAAGAAAGTAATCAACAGTTGTGATCTGGTACATACAACTTACTTTGCAATTTAGATCCAAATACAATTCTAATGTTAACTTACTAGATATCCTGCATTGTCATTTCAACCTTCTGATCTGCTTGGAAATCCATCAAGCAATCACACATGCAACTCTCTGCTTCTGCCTTTTCTACTAGATCATGCCAAATAGTAAATCAACTATGCAAACCTCTTGCATACACATACACTCTGTCACACACATCATGAATAACCCCTTGAGGTTATCATATACCTCTCTATCTAGGTCAAATAAATATTTTTGCCACTTAAACAAGATCGTAGATCTTAGTTTAGGTCAAATCCAATGGATCATTCCATCTTTGCATTACATTTACTTCTCCAAAGTAGTCTCTAATTAAATCTTGAAACCATGCATTAATTACGGTTACCCATACATTAAATGACATGGATCAATCT
>MU223746.1:1485249-1508761 GCA_018584345.1 Thuja plicata
GCATTAATTACGGTTACCCATACATTAAATGACATGGATCAATCTTTAATTAACATTACATATCCCAATAAAATCAACTAAGTCGGCCAGAGATCTCAAATCTCATCATTAATCCAATTACTATAAGCTGGCCAACATCACTATTTCCACTCGGCAATTTCAATGGTGCTCGGCATTGAACAAATTTTTCTCATCACAAGCAACTTTACTCATCAAAAGCAACTTTTCTTGGCACAAGCAACTTTGCTCAGCACAAAATAGCCAGAAAAACTATCTTTGGAAGATAAACAACTAATTACTTTGTTAGAGTGCCAACTGATCAAGTACCCTTTTATTTGCCTTAACTCAACCATTCACTTGGTCTTCTTGTTAAATCTTCTTCATCAACAATAGATATGGTACTCAAATAGATAACAATAGTCTCACTAGTTAAGGTTTGACAACAATGACAAAATAATAATTGCTTGCATTGTCACTTTCCAACAATCTCCCTCTTTGGCATTGATGGCAACACAAAATATTAAAACAATGATTTAACAAGCATAGTTACCAACCAATTCAAAAATTCACCTGTGGTCCTTGATATGAATGAATATTTATTAATGTCTTTAGCTTCATTCTCATTCTTATCTATAAAACATTTCTCCCTTTGTGGCTGTAATCACACTGTAATCATCTGTGTCTAATCATCTATAGACTCCCTCTAAGTAGATAATCACTTCAATGTTTTCAATAGTAACTTCTACCTCTATGTAATCTTTCCTTCTTTGTAATCTCTCTTTCTTGGAAATCTTTTCCTCTTTATAGATAATCTCTCCCTCTTTGACAAAAATACCAAAGACGTCAATATCTTTATCATGTAGATATTTAGTATCATGCTGATCCTGTCATCTTCAGTATGACTAATTTTTTCTTTTCTTTTCTTGTCCATCTTCACAACTTTAGCCAGCATCCTAAAGTGTGACTTACTATGCATCAATGTGTCAAAATTTTTGAATGAAATATTTGATGTAACAATATCATACATAACTTAATTAGCCTTAGTTAGGGGAATCACCCCCAATTTACCTCGTAGATACTCATGAGCATCCTTGGGTAGTGCTTTTGTGAATATGTCTGCTAATTTTTCTTTAGTGTTCACATAATCTAGTCTCACTTCTTTTCTCTGAACTAGCTCCCTCAGGTAATGATACTTGATAGCTATGTGCTTTGTTTTTGAGTGCATCATAGGATTTTTAGAAATATTAATAGCACTTGTATTATCACAATATATGACAACTGGGTTAGTGATTTCTTCCTTCATACCTTTCAGTAGTATCTTCAACCACACAATGTTAGAATAGTTAATTGTTGCTACCACGTACTTGGCTTCAGCTATAGATTGTGAGGTGTAGTTTTGTTTCTTTCTTGTCTAGGAGATCAATTTATTTCCTAAAAGAAATGCTCCACCAGTAGTGATTTTCCTATCATCAACATTTACAGCCTAGTCAGAGTCAGTGTAAACTCTAAGTTCAAACTTGTCATTCTTTTTGTAGTATAGACCATAGTCATCAGTTCCTTTCAAATATCTCAGAATCCTTTTTACTGCAATCATGTGAGTTTTCTTAGGATTAGCAGAAAACCTTGCAACAATCTCAACAGCTAGGGAAATATTAGGTCTACTGTGTACAACATACTATAGTTTTCCAATCATTGACCTGTAGAGTGTTTGGTTCACTTCTTTTGTGTCATCATCTTTTGTTAGCTTCTATCTAGTAGCCATGGGTGTACTCACTAGTTTGGACTCTTCCATTCCAAAAAATTTCAGTATCTCTTTGATATATTTAGATTGAGTGATATAGATACCATTCTTCATTTGATAAATTTGTAAGCCAAAAAAGAATTTTATTTCACCAAACATAAACATCTCAAACTCAGTTTGCATCTCTATTGCAAATTTCTAACATAACACATCTTGTCCACTAAATATGATGTCATCTACAAAAATTTCAGCTAATAATGTACCTTTGCTTTTTACTATCTTTAAGTATAGGTTGATGTTGTCATTGGTTCTTGCAAATCAAATCTTGATTAGATAATTATGCAATCTCTCATGCCATTCTCTTGGGGCTTGCTTCAATCCATATAATGCTTTGTGCAATCTACAAACCATATCCCTTTTGTTTGGGTCTACCAAACCATCAGCTTGCTCGATATATACTTCTTCTTCCAAGATTCCATTGAGAAATGTAGATTTCACATCCATCTGATAAAATTTGAATCCTTTATCGGATCCATATGTAAGTAAGGTTCTGACACCTTCCAATCATGCAACTGGGGTAAAGGTTTCACCATAGTCAATTCCTTCCTCCTGTGCATAACCCTTGCATGCCAGTCTAGCTTTGTTTCTTGTCACATCTCCATGTTCATTCAATTTGTTCCTGAATACCCACTTTGTGCCAATTACATTTTTATCCTTTGGCCTAGGTACAAGTGTCCAAGTTTTGTTCTTCTCAATTTGTTCAATTTCCTGATTCATTGCTTGTATCCAATCTTCATTTTCTAAAGCATATTTCACTATTTTGGGCTCAAATTCACATAACAGACATGTGTCATTTTTCAACTTACTTCTTTTCATAACAACAAAATCCTTTGACCCAATGATTTGATCAGAATTGTGATTTCTTCTCACATATTTTGCTAGGTTAGGCTCAGTGCTTTCTTTAGGTTCATCATCTGTATTCAGTTCTGGTTGATTCTGTGACTCGACATCTCCATCAGATAGCTCGGCATTCACTTCTAGTTGCTCGACAACTCTACTCTGCGACTCGGTAGGTGCATGCTGTTGTTCAGCAATAGTCTCAGGTAGTGAATTAGAATCTTCCTCATCTAGATATATGAATGATCTATAGCTTTCAGGTTCTTGTGTACTTTCAACTTCATTTCTTTTTGCAAACTCATTAATTCTTACATTTGCACTTTCAACAATTTTGTTAGTATTAGAATTCAAACATTTGTATGCTTTGTTTTTCATTAAATAACCATGGAATATGCCTTCTTCTCCTTTAGCATCTAGTTTTCCATTTCTATTGTCTTTCAGTATAAAACATTTCCTTCCAAATACTTTAAAATACTTTACACTAGGTGCATAACCGTACCAAAGTTCATAAGGTGTAGCATCTATACCTTTCTTGATTTGAACTCTATTTAGTGTATAGACTGCAGTACTTACAACTTCTTTCCAATATTTTTGTGCAACATTTTTCTCCATCATTATTGTTCTTTCATAGTCCATAATAGATTTGTTCCTTCATTCAACAATACCATTTTGTGGAGTAGTCCTGTGTGCGTACATCTGTCTCTTTATGCCTCGGTCATTGCAAAACCTGTTAAACTCATTAGAAATAAACTCTCCACCTCTGTTAGATCTTAAGCATTTCAAATATTTTCCTGTTTCCTTTTCAACTTTAGCTAAGTACCATTTAAATAACTGGAATGCATCAGATTTTTCCTTAAGAAACATTACAGTCGTCATCCTTGAATAATCATCAACAAATAGAATAAAATATCTAGCACCACAATAGCTTCTTTCTCCAATGGGACCACACAGATCACTATGGACCAATTCCAGAATTTCCTCTGATACATGTATTTTTCTCTTGAAACTGGGCTTAGTCATCTTTCCTAGTTGACATTGTTTACACATAGCATTCTCAGGTTTCTTTAACTTAGGTAGCCCTCTAACATTTTTCAGTTTACTTATGCTTACCAAGTTATCAAATTTCACATGACACAACCTCTTATTCCATAACCAAACATCATTATATTATGCAAACAAACATGTTTCTTTAGATAAATTTAGATAAAATAAGTTACCTTTAGTCTGATCACGACTTCCAACTAATTCTCCAGTAGAATCATAGATCTTTGCCTTTCTGTGATGGAATTCAACTTTGTAACCAGAATTGTTTAGCTGTGCAACACTCAAAAAATTGTATTTTAGATCATCAACCCAATACACATCATCACATCTGATTTTGTCAGTCAGGTTAATCAATCCATTACCTTTGATAAGACATGGTGAATCATTACCAAATTTTACATATCCTCTTTACGTTGGTTTAAGGTTTCAAACTTGTCTTTGTCACCAGTCATATGATGGGAACAACCACTGTCAATGATCCAATGATCATTTTTTATCATATAAGAGATTAGTGTAGTTTTCTCATCATCATCAGAATCTTCTTTCATTGCAACATAAACAACTTCTATATCATTGTCATCAGAATTATCAGTGTCATTGTCAGAAGTTTGTTCAGCAATATAACAAGATTTCTTACCTTTGTCTTTGTCATCCTTATATTTCCTATAGTCTCGGTCATCCTTTTTGTCTTTGTATTCTTTGTATTTGTTGTCCCTTCTTTCATATTTTTCATTTTTATCAGGACATCTAGCAGCTATATGACCAACTTTGTTGCATGAAAAATAAATAATAGGAAGTTTACCTCTGTATTTTCCTTTTCCTCTAGAAAGCCTTTTTTCCATAAGTGCTTCAAGTTCTTCAAGATCATCATCATAAGTGTCACTATCAATGTCCACATGTTTCTTTCCTTTCTTAGATTTATTGAGAACTAGCTGTGATCTAAAAATAGAATCAATCCCTTGTGGATTATAATTATCATAATTTGACATTTCAAATGCAGCGAGTCTGCCTATCAGATTTTCCAGATTCAGATTATTGTTAGGAGTACATCTCAATTATTGAATTGTAGAAACTCTAATAGCATATATAGGAAGTAAAGTTCTTAGTACCTTTCTCATAATGGTATTCTCATCAATTGTTCCATTAGCCCCACTAATGGCATTTACAACTTCTTTTACCCTACCATAATATTGAATGACATTTTCACCTTCTTGCATTTTCATCTCATCAAACTTACCTCTTAGAATTTCTAATTTAGCTCTCAGTACATTTGTGTCTCCACCATAGACAGTTGCAAGTTTTTCCCACATCTACTTTGTATTTGTGCAACTCTTTATATCATCAAACTCTGAATAGCTCAATGAGGAGGCTATCTCCAACATTGCCTGATTGAGCTCTTGCTTTTCTTTTAGTTGTGCAATAGTGAGAAGAGTAGTAGGTGGTAGATAGGCATGTTCAATAAGTCTCTTGGCATCATCACCAATACCATCCAAATGTAGTTTCATCAAACTCTATCACGCAGGAAAGTTATCTTTGTTCAGCTTAGGAACCTCCTTCTTATACATCTTGATCTTTTCGTTCCAAGTAACTTCAAACTATTTTCAAGAGACCAAAGCTCTGATACCAATTGTTAGAATGAATTTAGAATAACTGAGAGGGGAGGGGTGAATCAGTTATCCTCAGGTCTAGATGTAGAAAATAAAACTTTCTGTAGTTCAGATCTACTCTACAGCAGTAGCATAAATCAACAACTTTAATCATGTAGTTTATTGTCAATTGAAATTAGCTTGTAGTAACATAACAGTAAAGCAAACCATAAGCATTCACACAAGTTGACACAAGTATTTAATGTGGAAACCCAATATGGGAAAAACCACCAGTAACATGCTACCAAGTTTTCACTCTTCTGAAGTGATGCCCTGTGAGGAGCCAACCCTGTAAAAGGTTACAATAACACACTGCTAGGTGTGACCTGGTTAAAGGATTTAATCACCCTATCAGGAGTGGCCTTGTTAAAGGACTTAGAACATTTTAATCTGAATGTCACCTTGTTAGAGGATTTATAAAAATGAATGTTAAGTCAACCTTGTTAAAGGATTTAACTAATACAATGGTAAGAAAGTAATCGGCAGTTGTGATCTGGTACATACAAATTACTTTGCAATTCAGATCCAATTACAACTCTGATGTTAACTTACTAGATATCTTGCATTATCATTGCAACCTTCTAATCTACTTGGAAATCCATCAAGAAATCACACATGCAACTCTTTGTTTCTGCCTTTTTTACTAGATCATGCCAAATAGTAAATCAACTATGAAAACCTTTTACATACACATATACTCTATCACACACATCATGAATAACCCCTTGAGGTTATCATATACCTCTCTGTCTACGTCAGATAAATCTTTTTTCCACCTAAACAAGATCGTAGATCTTAGGTTAGGTCAGATCCAATAGATCATTGCATCTTTGCATTACATTTACTTCTCCAAAGTAGTCTCTAATTAAATATTGAAACCATGCATTAATTATGGTTACCCATACATTAAATGACATGGATCAATCTTTAATTAACATTACATATCCCAATAAAATCAACTAAGTCGGCTAGAGATCTCAAATCTCATCGTTAATCCAATTACTATAAGTCGGCCAACATCACTATTTCCACTTGACAATTTCAATGGTGCTTGGCATTAAACAAATTTTTCTCATCACAAGAAACTTTACTTGGCACAAGCAACTTTGCTCAGCACAAGCAACTTTGCTCGGCACAGAACAACCAGAAAAACTATCTTTGAAAGATAAACAACTAATTACTTTGTCAGAGTGCCAACTGATCAAGTACCCTTTTATTTGCCTTAACTCAAACATTCACTTGGTCTTCTTGTTAAATATTATTCATCAACAATAGATATGGTACTCAAATAGATAACAATAGTCTCACCAGTTAAGGTTTGACAACAATGAAAAAATAACAATTGTTTGCATTGTCACTTTCCAACATACCGAATTGGAAAGTTACTTAATAAGTGATAGTATGAAATATTAAGGGGTTTAAAATGAACTAATAAGATGTCTATGTCTCTACCCATGCCTTGAGTATTGCCACATGATAGGATGGGAGTTGGGATCCTTGTCTTCACGAAAGGATTATTGAGCCACATAGTGTCACTTGGAGGCCAGAGTCAAGAGGTACTACTAGGGTTACCTTCAAGGTTAGGCTTATGTGACAACACTTCCCTATATATGGCTTAGGTTATCCTACATGCATCAGTTACCTCTGGTATTGTTTATTTTTCCTTATTATGGTTTAGTGAACTTCTAGGATCTTCCTATGCATTTGAGAATGATGTAATGTATACCTTGATGTTTCCTTCTTGTTGTGTACCCCATGTGAGTGGACCTATCACTATCTCCTTAGCATGGTAGGAGTGGACCTTTGGTTCCACGTGGTCAGGTGGTAGTGATTCTTATCACCAATGAGATTCTGACAGATTCTTATTCATGCTTGGATGATCTTGTTGCAATTTCATCTTCTTAGTCTTTTGGAGACTTATTCAATTACATGAGTTGTATACTTGTACCATATGTGATATTTTTTATCATACTTTGGAGGATCCATTGTATTGTTTATTATGTATTATTACATGCCCCTCGACTTGTGCAGTGGATTTTGATTTGGTTGTATACCTTTGGTATCAAATGTATATGTAATATTTTATTATCGAGATGTATGTTATTGGATTAAGTTGATGTATCCTTTATGTTAGTCCTTTATAATTTTTATTCGTAGATTATTATGTTTAAGTAATTCTACGTCAAGGAACCCTTGAGTATGTTATCTATGTTTATGTTTTACTTCCGTGTATGTCATGTACTTCATTGTTATCATTATTGTTTGTAAACATTTTCAAAAAAAATTATTTTGTAAGCTTAGTGTCATGTTTTAGGTTAAGTTCTCCTGGGTTCCCTAGTGGGGTATTACACCTTTGATCATAGAGTTATCTTTTTAATACATGAAACTAAAATAGGCCAATCAATTGTATAAATAGATTTGTAATCATTCATTTCAAAAAGAGATGTGAGGATGATAGTAGCCAAGAAGCACATCTATGGATCATACTAAGAGATTCAAGAAAGAAAAACAAAAGTCGAATTAGGTTATTAAGAACCTAATTCAAGGCTACCTAGAAACATAGGTATTGATCAACCACATTAGGTGATACATGATATTTGTAGTCTATAATGGATATGTAATAAAAATGATAGATTGCATACACTCAGGTCACTAAATATTTTTGTCTACATTCTAACAAGTATAGCAAATAGAAGAAATCCTTTCAAGAAAGGTGGATTTAACAATCCTTATGTAAATATTTTTACTGAGTGCACACTAAACAATGTTTCTAAAGCTCATAATAGAGTAGATCTTAACCAGTCTCCACATAATACTCCTAATAGGGTAGATCATCACAAGTGATCAAATTTTAAGCCTTAACCGGCCCCTTTCATTCTGCAAATAGTGAAGCTTTGTGGGTTTTATCCCCACCGTAGTTTTTACCTTCTAACAGGGGTTTTCTACGTTACCAAATTTTGTGTCATGTGTCTATACATTTCATGAATGCTTCTATGAATGTTTTACATGCTTATTAAATTATGTATTGATGTTACATACACAAAGATAGAATAGAAGATATGAATGGTAATACAATTGATTACATAAAAGGATAAAGGTTAAATTGATAAAAAAAATTGAGGGTACTGATTCACCCCTCCCCTCTCAGTACACCATTCCATTATTTCCAACAATTGGTATCAGAGCTAGATCTCTTAATTAGAAAAGATTAAAGAATTAAGAGAAAAGATCATATAATGGAAAGGTACAAGCTAGACAATAATATTGAGAATCAGAAATTAGAGATACAGATCTTCTATGAATAATATAAAGAGGCTAGAATCAAGATGACACAACTACTAGATGAAAGACAGATTATGCCATCTCATTGTAATGAAATTGAATATCATGAAGAGGAGAAACTTGATCTATTTGATTCATCACAATCTACAACTAGAAAAGCATCGGACACATATGAAAAAATCATCGCAAGTCTCAATGAAATCCATCAACATTAGCTTGAACAAGTGAAATCTCTACAAATTGGTCAAGAGACAAAGATGGTAAGAATTATTGATGTCATGAACAATGCTAGAAAAGTTGAGAAAGAAAGAAAACTAGCTATTCATGATAGGAGGAAGATTACTGAAAAGCTACAAGAGAAAGAGTCAGAAATACATAGACTTACAGAACATCATTATGAGATCACCAGTCAAATTATTCTTATGAGTCAAGAGGAAAATAGAATGAACATAGAACTCATTAAAATAATATAAGCTATCAGTGAGCTAAGAGAAGAAAATGAAATACATAAACATGAAGTGAGAATTCAGAAACATCATAATGACATGGTCAAGAGAGCTAAAGAAAGCACCAAAAGGATAGATGAAGGAGAGTCAACAATAATACCAGACTAGGGTATACTAAAAATGAAGAATCACCATACCAAGATGATCCAAATAATAGCTACACAAATCTGAGACCAAGAAAGCAGTCATGTAATCACTATGGAAAACCAGGCCACACATCAAATGTCTACAAGAGAAAAATAAAAGGTATTCCTAAAACCACACCTTCATTCATAGGAATTTGTTATAAATGTAACAAGAAAGGACATAAAGCATATGAATGTAAATCTGGGGTGAAACAACCAAAGAAGGAAACCTACATGGAAAAATACTGTCCTACTTGCAAAATGTATGGGCACACATCTCTTGAATGCAGGAAGAAGAAAAGGCAAGCATGGAAGTCTAAAGAAAATAAAACTACTTATCAACCGAACAGAGTCAGTAACTCATATGTTTGGGATTACAATACATGTGCAAACTGTAGAACATGTGGAAGATTTGGACACATAGATGTAAACTACATGAGACAATGGATGAGAAAGTCTAGGAGCTAGAATAACCATGGAATGAAATGTCTACACTATCATAAAGTTGGTCATCTAAGAAAATACTGTAGAAACTGAGTGACAGAGACCAACACCTTTGCTAATGGAAACACCATTGAAGACATCATGAAGATTAGAAACAAAATGTGGAGGAAAGATACAAACACTAATGAAGCTGGACTAAATAATGAAAATGGTGACACCTTATCCAATAGTTCTAATGACATCACCACCCCCACCTAAGCAAAACAAGTAAGTATGGAATTTCATTATACCAAGTTATATTTTGCATCAATTCTATTATACATTGATAAAATGCCAAACTAGCATGATTAAAGATACACTATGGTATTACCTGTTATGATTCTATGAATTCAATCTCATCGATCAATGCTTACTAAAAACATCGGTGTACTTACAAAGCTAAGTTGTCACACTTACCAAGCATCGTCGGTTAACACATAAAAGCTAAGTCGTGAGTGTAAACTGAGTTCTATCGGTAATCATGTAAAAAGACAATGTTGTCTTTTCCATATACCAAGATCCATTGGTAAATAGTCAAATGAGTTGACACCTAGCCCAGGCATCATGTTCTCACCGAGAATGAAGTGTGTATGCTACCCAATGAATCCATCTTAAAACAATGAGAAGTGGTGATCATTTATGACATGACTTGGGGAAAAATTCTATAAATAGTCGACAGAAGAGCTCATTACTCACAACGTGATTTGAGCGTAGAAGCTGAGAGAAACTAGAGCATGAAGAGACTAGATTATAGAGTGACTTCAACCCTTTTAAAAACACTTAGAAAGATTACCAACAGTCACAAAAGGTTGAAGTAAGTAAAAACATTCACCAAGAACTATGTTTTGTTTTACAAGAAAAAGCCCTAAATTCTGAAATGATGGCAGCTAATTCAAGAACCTCCAAGATCAAGAATGAAAAGAAGATAAAGGTCAATCTAATCAAGAATAGCACTTGTGAAGAACCTCATTACAAGACCTATGCTAAGGTTTCTTCACAACCCGACAACACTAGTGCATTCTCTAGTATACGAGCTAGGGTTTTACTCGTTGAAGACGTCAGAGTGTATATACATTGCAAGATTGTAGAAATAGGAGACCTTGAGGTTGAGAAAGCTTTAAAAAAGATTTGAAATGATGAAGGAAATAAGAACATAAGCACATTGAAGTGAAAGGGCTCACACATGCCCTATTATTCTCAAAGGAATTTAAGAACAAATGGATTTGGTTGGTACTAAGCAGAGTACATGACCGAAAGATATGGCTGGATGAGCCAAAATTGATAACCAAGGATGTTATACATGCTCTTACCGATTATCCTATAATTGATAAACCAAAGGCACTAAATCACCTCCCTCACATTGACATTGAAAAGAAAATAGGAGCATTATGGGATGAAAGAGGATTAAAGGTATCCACCATCAATGATGATGAAATGAAATTTGGAGCATGTATCTTAGGAAACAAATTCTTTCAGGATAGTAGGATGAACAATATTGCATTTGGAGCAGTGGATACAACATACAAAATTGTCAAGAAGGGACTACAGTTAGATCTATCAGAACTTCTACTAAGGAAATTAGATGAGAACATGAAGACAATTAGGACTACAAAGTCTAACTCTTGTAAGTTTAGTTCACTCATTATGTGCATATTTTTCTATTTTCAAGAATCCTTCCCATCAATCAACGATGTAAAATCAAACACTACCTAACCAGTGACCACACAGATTAGTGAGTTCATCAAATCACTAGGGGATAATTTTAAATCGGTCATGGATGAATACTTCACTAGATTCAAAGATAGAATACAGAAAAGGGTGAGGATACCATATCAACTAGTAGAAAAGTACAAGACTGAAATATGTTTTATGGTGGAAACTGATTACACCTATATCAAGCCAGCTATACGAAGGAAAACATGGCTGGCTCCACTTTACTATGAGGTTAACATAGATCAAGCAACCAATGCCATTGAAGCACTGGTAAATGAACCATTGGAAAAATCACAACCCTAGTTTGGAACTTATGAGAAAGCCAAGGAAAGGATAAAAACTGGCTTAGTTGTAAAAAATATTGATAGAAAGAAAGAAAAAATGGTTAAGACTTTAAATAAAAAAATTTTGGTGAATGAAGATGAAACAAAATAGACAAAAGAAATCAAGGGTTAGTCACCCATTGGTGAAGCTAAGAAATTGAGTGACTCAGAATCCATAGAGTATGATGCACCACCCCCAAAGATGCCTAGGACTACTGCTACATCTAGGACTAAAAGTCAAACAACAAAGGATGCAAGTTCTTCACCGATCAAGAAAGGTCAAGTAAGAACCTATAAAAGAAAGCCTCAAATAGGGAAAAAGACACCCTCAAAAAGAAGAAAGTTCCTCAGAACTAGGGAAGACATTAAGGATAATGAACAAGATGAAAAACCTATTAAGAATAAGATGCCTACAAACAATTGATGAGGTATGTACATCAATTATTAAGTCAGGTTCAATTACAGACCCCAAGATAAGAAAACGGCTAACCCTAGACCCCGAGGACTAGAACAAGTTAGAAGAAGGCATCATCACAATGATGAGTATATTTAAATATATACCTATTCAATTTGAAGATAAAATTCCAAAAGAACTTATGGAAAGATTATCAGATAGGTGGACATATGCTCTCAAGTAAGAAAAAATATAAGGGAAAGAGCCCTAGTTTCAATCATGCCACCTGAATCTAAGATGGAAGAGATTCAAGAAATGATGGAGAAACATTCCTACAAGTTCTCCCCAAAGATAAGAGCCTAAGAGGTGCTAAAGGGAAATCTAATTGAACTTGATATAAAAAGTGAGGATAAATGGAGAAAGATACTTAATGTATCAAAAAGGGATTCAAGCCCTGAGCCACAAGAAACTCTTACTGAAAAGCCACTCAATGTTGAAGATCAGGCTAAACCAAGCCCAAATCACATTACTATAACTGATGATGAGGATGTAAATGAAGCAGCATTCAACACAAAAGGTAACAAGGATATGGACACTTTAGATGAAACATGGCTGGATAATACTATCATTGATATTACCAGAAGAGATCTTGCAGATGAGATTCAAAAAGATAAATATGTCACTGTTGTCCCAGCCAAAACCAATGAATAGGACACAACTATAGATGATGCATAGGTGAAAATACTAGGTCAAATGCCATTGTTATTACAAGATATTAACATAATCTCACAAAAGGAAAACTCACCCGAGCCTGATGCAAGCATACCCGATGATAAGGGTAATGATAAACAAAAAGATACAACTGATGAAGAGAAAGATTCAACTGATGGAGCACAAAAAGAAACAGATGAAGGGAAGAAAGAAAAAGGTGAAGAAGAGAAGAAAGAAGATGATACTCCTAAGAATATAGATGGAGATGATGTAGATACACCGAAGGTTGATGTTGAGACATCCACTACCAACTGATAGGTAGATACCGAGCAATAGGTGAAAGACACAACACCATTAAAGCCTTAATCTCTAGAATGTATGACAAAGTAAAGGATCTTTCTTTTGTAGTACATTCAAGTGCCTCTCACTCAGCATCCAAGAAGAAAAAGAAGAACTCCAAGATATAGGTAACACTTGATGAAATCATTAACATACTGAAATGTGACCCTTCTACATTGGATTTTGAATCTCTCAAACAGTATGGAGAAATATGTCAAAGGAAAGTTATGCAAGAAAAGCTAAGGAAAGAGCACAAAGAATACCTAGTGTTAGAAACTATAAGGGATATATTGACACAAATAGTTCCTAACATAGATATTGATCAAAATACCCCCATCCTTGATCAAATTTCCATTCTAACCGAGGCCATCACATCTCAGAATGTGGATGTATAAAAAGAAATTGAGGAATGAGAAGAACAAAAATATCAATATAATTTGACAGAAAAGATCAGCCAAGAAGCGGTAGTGAACAAGGTAAAGCTCTTAGAACTTGCAGATGAATTAGATCAAATAATTTTTGAATCTATTTCCCTAATGAAAAAGTTGTGCACTTCGGAGAAAATCACTAAGGAGAATAGTGACAAGATTGCACAAATAGATTCTAATCTAAATACAAGTGCACATAGTCTAATCATAGATGACAATAATATCAAGATGCATTTGGAAAATATTATTAAATATAGAAGGTTGAGATAGGAAATTCTAGAGGTAGAAGCCAAGTTTAGAGATGAGGTTACCGAGCTACAAGCTCTAATGCTACCGAATCTTACACTCCTGCAAAAACACATGACTTTAGAAAGATAATTAATTGCCACCCTAGAGATGTCTGTAGTAGACAACATCTATGATATGCATGCCTGAATCACACTGGATCAAATGGCTCTTGAACACCTAAAGGAGAAATGGGAGAAACTAAAGGAATACATGAAGAATTCCTATTCCCATATTTTTGATAAGTTGTAAGTATACACCTTTTCCCTTACTATCAAAAAAGGGGGAAAATGATATGTACATTAGGGGGAAAATAATATGTACAGTAGTAAAAAGGTAGGTGATACAAAAAGGCAAATGATATGAAGATAAGATGAAAAGGGAGTATAATATAAAGGCAAGTGTACATGTATATACATATACTATACTGACATATACATGGGGGAGTCATAAATGAGAAGGTAAAACACATGGTGTACATACTACATAGTTTAGTATTTTGCACATATAACTTTTTGATACTAATGTCAAAGGGGGAGATTGAAGAAATTATTTTTGCCAATAGTATGCAAAGAGTAAATATGTTTTGAACCATCTCCGAAAGAAAAAAATTTAGTACAAACCAAAAGTACAGATAACAAAGGTCACTAAAAGTGTTAAGAAAAAAGAAACCCGACAAGAAAGATCACAAGAGTAACCCGACATAGTTTACATAGTTCAACCTAAAAATGTTGAAGTGCAAATTGATAGAGAAAAAATAGAGGAACCCAACAGAACAAGGGAACCTGATGGATAGTTCAACAAAGGAACACTGATAGACTGAAAACACAACAACCTGAGCATTAGACACCGAAAGTCAGTTATATCCTGAGAAATGTAGATCTAACTTCTACGTCAGATAAAACAGTTATGTTTTATATTTAGCATTTTGATTTGATTTAAAACCATTTATTGAGGGACAAGAAATGTAATTTTAATTGTTTTAATCAGTTTAACTAATTGAAAACATGCAAACTAGGATATCAAGGTCAAGTTGTAAACCTTCGATCATAGAGTTATCTTTGTAATACGTGAAAGTAAAATAGGTGAATCTATTGTATAAATAGATGTGTAATCATTCATTTCAAAAAGATATTTGAGGATGATAGTAGCCAAGGAGAATATCTATGGATCAGAGTAAGATTTTAAAGCAAGAACAACAAAAGATGTGTTAGGTTATCAAGAACCAGATTCAAGGGTACCGAGAAATAGAGGTATTGATCAATCACATTAAGTGATACATTATACTTGTAATCTATAATGGATCTATAATAAGCAATGATAGATTTCATACACATAGGTCACTGAATATTTTTGTCTTCATTCTAACAAGTGTAGAAATTAGAAGAAATAATTTCAAGAAAGGTGGATTTAACAATCCTTATGTAAATCTCTTAACTGAGTGCAGACTAAACAGTGTTGCGAAAGCTCTTAACAGAGTAGACCTTAACCAGCCTCCACATAATACTCCTAATAGGGTAGATCATTAGAAGTGATAAAATTGTAAGCCTTAACCCACCCCTTCCATTCTGCAAATAGTGAAGCTTTGTGGGTTGCATCCCCACCGTCATTTTTACCTTCTAACAGGGGTTTTCTATGTTACCAAATTTTGTGTCATATGTCTATACATTTCATGAATGCTTCTATGAATGTTTTACATGCTTATTGAATTATGTATTGATGTTACATACACAAAGATATAATAGAAGATATGAATGGTAATATAATTGATTACATAAAAGGATAAAGGTTAAATTGATAAAAAATTTGAGGGTACTGATTCACCCCTTCCCTCTCAGTACACCATTCCATTATTTCCAACAAGGGACAAGACTTCCCTCTACACTTTTAGTTCTGCAAGATTAAGGTGGGTACACCTAATCCAATTCAATATATAACAATTTGCAACTTCCTCTAAATTTAGAACAACAAAAAATGATATTGACAATACTGAATTAAAACCACTCACTCACTAATTCTCAGTTATCATGAAGAAAATTCAACAAAATAAACATGAAACTTTAAAGGATTTCAGAGTTATATTTATAATTAAAGAATACAGGTAAACCTAACCAAACATGTATCAAAGTAGAAGATATTTATCTTAGACGAGTGCCTTATCCATTGGGCAATAGCCTTTACATAGATATAGAAACATAGAAATCAACTATTGTCATAGATTCCAAGGCATAAATACAACTATCGCAAAACCATACTACTTATAAAATCATGGTGCCTATCAAGATGAATTTATGTTTTATTTAGAGTATCATTTAATTTGATCCTATATCAAAACATATAAACAACACATACATAGATAAACCCTATGCAAATGAATTAGAAAATTCAAAATTCATGAGATGAACACCAAAGGAGAGACTGAACACTGGATATTTGTATTAAGTGTGAAGAATCATATCTCTATATACAAATTGAAATCATATATATACCACTTCAATAATATGCTACAAACCTTCAACTTTATTTCTACTTATGACACTTATCTAATACATCTGTTATATTCCCTGACTGAAAACTTTACATATGCTTACAACACTCAACTTTTTATCCCCTTTCCAATGATCTTGGGAATCCTTTTATAGAGGAGGATTGAAAAAAGATGTAGATCAATTGGACAAAGGGAAAAGTATACGACTCATCTAAAAGACAAAAAAAAAGATAAGTGATAGCCACTTTTTTACAAGATGCTTCTAAGTATTTTGTCATCTGACTACATGGTCCTTACAACTACTTCAAACTTCTTTTGAGCCCACCATATGGAATTTGTTGCCTTGGTTTCCTGATGCAAATATCTTTTGTATCTATTTTCCCTTGTTGGGGGGACTTCCATTTGTTGAAAATCACAAAATGTCCCTTTCCTCTTATTCGCCTATATTATAGTTGTCCTTCTAGGATGTGAACACCTCATTATTTGTCCAAGGGAAGTTAATGACTTCATATTTCTTAATGCTCAATTCATCCCATTCTGTCTTTATTCATTCAACTTCATTTTTCCTAAACCCAAAGAATGATCTGGCGTTTTCAATTATTTCCACAGTCTGAACAAATAAATGTGTTCTTTCCAAGTTAATGATACTGTTAGTTCTTATTGACAATTTTTCACCCATCTCCCTCATCCATCTGGCTTCCCTTTTTAGTTTGCCACCTTTCCTGAAAAGGCTAGTGAATATCTCAAAATGGTCCTTTTAGTACTCTTTCCTTAAAGTATTGTCCCTTTTCTGAATGATACTTCTTATTATGTCCAAATATATCAAATCCTTGAGACATTTGTAAGTGGTTGTTAGTATAATATCAACATTTTCTTCCCTTTTGGATAAAGAATAAAATAATTTTAATTCAGCCTTTCTTCCTTTCTAATATTGCATAATTTGTTCCAACTTATCCTTGTCTTCTTCAAAAGAATCTAAGATGATCATATTATTCTTCCCATTTATGTAAATAGGAGTAGGATCTACATTACCAAAAAAATGCATAATTCTACTTCTCACTTTATCCTCATATCTTTGTTGCACCAATGATTGTACACTATGAAAATCTGAACTTTCTTCTTCCCAACTTTTCTTTACTCCTTCCAATCTAGCCCTCTCTTCTATCAATTTATCATTTTCATAATTGATCTCTACCTCTAAAATAGAGCTAGATGGCATAGGTGAAGGAGGAAATTCATTAGTTAGACTGAAGAGGATGGTTGGGAAGGCTCTTGAGCAATCATACTTTGGGGAGATGCCTAGATTGATTTTTGTCCTCCCAATTGAGTGATTATCCTATCCTTCTCAATGGATTATTTCTTCAGGTCATTATAAGCTTTAAGGATCATTTCCATTTTAATCCTTACACTTTTATTTTCCTCATCATGTTTCTCTTCTACCTTCAAGTTAAATTTTGTAGATTCTAGTGCTATGCCAACTGCTTCCACCCCTATGGTTTTTGCATCTCTTTTTACTAGTAAACTACCTGAATAATCAACTTGAGTGTCTTCACTCATTTTCTATTCTTCCTTTTTCTTTAGTGACTACATTACCAATGCAACATGATCCTCACTAAACTTAACTCCCTTAATTTCTTGTTGATCTTCTTCTACAATGGTATGCATGTTTTTGTTTCTTTCCTAACATCATCAAAAACTATAGCATCAAGAATGTCTGATTTTGGCAGAATGAGGACTCCTTCTTTCTTGACTAGTTCTCCTCCCTCTTTAGGAGTGATCTTTTCAAAATTGGCTAGCATTTCTTTTTTACCTCAGCCTCAATTTCATTATTGTCTCTAGCAGGATGGTTCTCTTTCCTTTTCTAACACTTCTCCTTAAATTATTCAATGTGAAATCTCCACAAGAATTGCATAAATGCTCTAGCCTTTACAAAGTTATCATCTGATAAGAATTCATCACTCACATTCTTTGTAATGGGATTAAGCTCTTTTCCTGAAAATTCAGCTACTGTCAGATCCATCTCAACCTTTTGGGAGCCTCAGGTATTCCTTCTTGCAATTCTTGATGTGTTACAAAAAAAAAAGTGCCCTTCCCATCCACAAAAATTTATTAGCTACTACTTTTTCATCCATGTGTAAAGGAGACTAAGAAAGGGAGTAGACATTCTCTTATTGCTTTCCTTCTTCCTCTATTCTTTGCCTCTTTGGGGAGGGCACTGATCTTGAATAAATACTCATAGTCATATTCCCTCTTGAGGTAGAAACCTCCTTATCATGTGTCTATATTTCATCTTGGCCTTTATGGGATGTCTCCCTCATTTTCATCACCATGTTGTATCCCTTCTTCTTATGCAAAACATACTTCCCTCATGGGATGACCCTAGCATGTGTAGAGTTTCTTAAGATATCTTTAGCCCTTTTTGGTTCTTCCTTCAGCACAAACTCTTTCTTTTGATTTAATTATTGCATAAAATCTTCAAAGAGAATTATCAATGAATCAATCTTCTTCTCCCAAGGTCAAAAATCCTTCAAAGGATCATATCTTTTATCAAAATATTTCACAAAGTCTAGGGTCTTCTTATAGACCAACCATTTTTCTTTCTTGATTTTTTGTTCCTAGAGGTTGAATTCATTTATGATAATATCCTCAGGAAATTTGAACATGTGATTTAATTCCAAGCATCTTGTCCTCATCCTAAACATATCACTTATGAATGCCTTAGGGTCAACACATCTTATTACTGAGGTTGTCAGATGATAAGGCTCAAAATATTTATGCAAATGTACCCAACCTCCTTTAATGAAAAAAAAATATTGCACACTTGTAATGGTGGGAAAAATGGTGCCTTTTCCCTATCCTATTAAATCCTCCTCCTATATTCCACCAATTTTCCTAATTATCTCAGTAATGCCCATTTTAAGTGGAACTTGATATGGGAGTACATATTGTTGGAAATACAATAATGGGAAAGCAAGATACTGAGAGGGGGGAGTGAATTAGATCTTCAAAATTAAACACTTAAAACAAAATGATCCACATTCATACATATATGAATCTAATGTAATATCAGATAGCATTCACACAATGAAATAAATAACTCATAACACAAGAACTTGGTAACCCAAAAACCCAAATAGGTAAAACTGGGGTGGGGATGACACCCACAAAATTCTCCACTACTGTAGTAATAAAGTGTTCCTGTTAAGGCTACAAATGTTGATTACAAAATGCAATCTACCCTGTTAAAGTTCTGCCCGGTTAAGAGCTAAAGATCATTACAATCTACCCTGTGAAAGGATTTCAGCTTACAATAAAGTAAGCACTCTATTAGGAGATTTAGAAAGGTCTGCTAGAACCACTATGTTAAGAGATTTTCACCTGATACAATGATTAGAATGTCTCAAGTATTTATCCTCTGTTATGCACTCTGATGCTGATGATAGATCTCCTCTTTCCAGTACCTTCTATGATCTCACAATCTGATATAACTTTACTCTATTGTTCACTGTGTTGTCACTCTGCTTGATCTTAGCTTCTTAACAAAATAACCCTCTTTGCATTTCACTTCAAAAATACAGTCACCACACACTTTGTCTACTCTCTTCTTACAAACACAAAATAGGGTTTAGAAGCAATCTAATATATCTGTTCAAGTCTGATAGTGAGATCTAGATCAACGATCAAGTTCTAATACCCATACCTTGATGGTATTACAATTAATGTTTACAATATATCATGCATAGGATAAAACAATTAAATGCATAACTAACTCCATAGAAGAATATTAAATGCATACATAAGTTGGCCTAAAAATGTTATATAAGTTGGCCTGATCACTTATCCTTGAATTTTGAATCATTCCAGACATGTATAACAAAACTGGTCTACTCGACACTTGACTTCTCTATCGCTCGACACTTAACATCTCTGTATCCTACTCGGCTTGGAAATGTAACTAGGCAAACTGAATATTGCTTGGCAATGTTTCTCAGCCTTGCATAGTTTTAGCTCGGCCATAGTGATAGCCAACTAAAACTACCTAAGTGAATGACTAAGTGTTGGTCACTAATCATCAACAGAACTTAGAGATCAACATTCTCCCCCTTTGATATTAGCGGCAAAAACACACTTATCATTACTTTCATTCATTTCATCAAAATGTTGCCTAAGTATACTAAGTACTCCCCCTAGGAATAAACTCAGAATTATTCATACAAAAAGTTTACATGCCTTCAAAAATATATATACAAGTGTACCTATTATGTACTAATGTATCATACTATATCCTTTCCAACTTCCTTACCAACTTCCCCCTTGTTTTTGTCACTGATTGCTGGTGGGGTTAAGTTGTATTTATCCAAAAATTGTTTATGAAGTTGTAGGGTGGATTCAAATGTAGTATCCCAACTTTCCTTAGCAATCTTCATAACTTCCAATTTTATTTCTAGCTCGGCAGTTAGACTCACTAAACTTTCTATAGTTGATAGATTTGCATTGCTCTGTGATAACTCCTTTGCAATTGAAAGTTCCTTCTGTATTACCTCCAAGTGAGGCAATAGGCTTTTCTAAATAGTTATCAATTTGGCCCTAATTCGACCATCTTCAACCATAATCTTGGCTATTCTCCATTGTGCATTGATCAACTTAGTAAGATGTAAAGAACTAGAAGTAGTATCCTTACCCAAAGTAGTGCCAGTTGATCTCAAATTCAACTGTAGCTTCTCAATAAGCTGTAGATTATCCTTTGTAAAAAATTCAACATCACATAATTTCCTATAAAAAGAATAAACATTGGCTATAACTTTCTCCAAAATTTCTATAAGAATAGAAAGTTCAACCTATTTTGTTGCAATCTCTTCTGAGATTTTCTCTAGAAATTTTCTCTCAAATCTTCTCCTGGACCATTGTAGAAGGTTTTCATTGCTGTCTATGTCATCATCAGTTACCTTCTATACAATGTTAAATAACTGATCAATAATTGGAGCTTGAGGCATTTCATCCTCTAAGTAAAAATCCTTTGCAAATATATCCTTGATGTCATGCAACACCTGCTTTTGCTTCTGTTCTATCTTCATCTCTTCCTGTCACTTCTTCCTCTTAAGAAATTCTTGAAGAGTCCTATTTGTTCAAAAGATAATTCATTGGGATCCCATTGTGGAATCACAATGACCTCATCTAATGTTACATCTAGAATTTGAGACTTCTTCTTCAGAACTTTCTTTTTCTTCAACTCCGGTGAACTTATGCTTGACTACATAATACCTTTTCTTGTGACAGTGTCAATGTCCATTGCCTTTTTTTAATTCTATCAATATTGTCTATGGATTAGGCATACCACCAGTTTTAGGACCTGTGGGAGTGGATGATGTACAGTTTGGTAGATCAACCAACACTTGCACTGCCTCTTCTTCTTTAGGCTTATCAACAGTATCCTTTATCACTATTACACTATCTAAAACTATTTTCACAACCTCTAAAATAGGTGGATTCTATGAAGTTACCTCTTGTGCATTTGTTTGTTGTTTCTCTTCACCTTTCTGATCATTGACAACTTCAATTATCTCATCAGATGCTATGGTCTTTCCTTCTTCAGTATCAGTTGCCTTAATAGGTGAATCAGTGTATGTACCACTCGGTATATCTTGTTCCTCGGCATTCAAATTGCTTGGATCATTAGCTATGAAATCCATCAGACTGTCTATAGTCAAATGAACATAATTAGTTGAGTCTAATGCATCTTTGGTCTTGTCCTATTCTGTAGAAATTTGACCTTGAGTCATCTTTGGCTTAGGGGTAGTTTCCACTTCAACTTCTTTTGTCTTTTGCTCAGATGTTCCCTCACCAGATTTCTTATCTTTTGGAATGGCTAGTCCAAAGATTTACTTCCAAATCCTTGTGCTCTATTGTACTAAACCTTCAATATCATTTTTGAAAAAAACATAACCTTTGAGCTTAGGAACAAACCTATTCTTGTATTCCTTAATGAATTTGGCTCTTTGTTTTGAGGTTAACTCAGGTATTACCTTGGCTAGAGTTCCTTCCCTGATCTGTCTCTCTATGGTAAGTGCAAATTCCCATTTGCTTGACAGAAAATCATATAGTTCATTCGGCACATGATTTCCTATCTCTATAGGAGTTAACTTGAAAGTATTCATCATATCCAAGAGTGCTTCCTAAACTTTGTGCTTATCCACTTTATTCAATTTCTCATACTTAATGAACTTGAAAGTTGCTACCCCTGCTGAGTTCCTCAAAGTGTCACATATGTCATCAATACTAGCTAGTTTCTTGAATTGTACTTTAGGTATGTTTCCGGGTTCATCAATTTCAGTCTTTTCATCATCACTATCTATCCCCAAGTCTAGTTTACTTCTAGGTCTCTTTGCTGGCTTACTCGGCTCAACCTTAGGAGAAATTTTAGCTTCCTTTCCAGAACTGATTTCTGCAACTTTCCTCTTTCCATACACTTTTGTTTGTACTTCTATTGGAGAAGTAATAGTAGATGCTCTAGTCCTTGGATGATTAGCTACAGGAGGTGTAACCTTAGGTTTAGCTTTGCTCGACTTTGTTATAATGACAATTGATGGTCTTTTACCCTTAGCTTTCTTAGTGATCTCCTCAGATGCACTCACTTCCTCTTCTGTAGATATATCCTCACCTTGTCTAGTGGTCAGGCCTAAAGGTGCATCCTCAGGTTCTTCATCACTACCTAAACCAACCATTTTCTTCAGATTTTTTACAATTTTCTTTCTTTTCCTCCCCATAGTTCCCTCTGTTAAACTTCTTGAAAATTTTACTTTGGCTTCATCAAAATTTTCAAACCTCTCTACTATAGTATTAATTGCCTCAGCTAGGAGTCCAATGATGGCAGCTAATGCTTCATCAATGTTAATTTCATATGGAAATGGTTCTAAGCATGCTATCCTTGGTGTCACAGCCTGGATATAAGTGTTATCCATATCAACTAAAAAATAGATTTGTTCATAGTGCTTCTCCACTAGTGATCTAGGAATCCTAGTTCTTAATCTCATTTTCTTCTTGAATTCTACAAAATAGCTCCCCATAATGCTATTGAAATTACTTCCTAGTTTCTCAATACATTCACTA
>MU223746.1:1509360-1537571 GCA_018584345.1 Thuja plicata
CATCGACACACAATTTGCTGTAGGATTTCCTTAATTCACTATCACCTACTTCACCAATCTTAACCATGTAACACGATCAAACATCATGGATCATAAGTACCTTGGGTGGAATGGATGAGAGGGCTCCCATTAAATCACTCTGAATTACACTTTTAGGATGGCTCAAAATTTGAGAGGTGCACATTCATCATTCCGTACAAACTAAATTTTCTCTTGTTCTCCCTCCATACTCTTATTTGGTGTGGAAGAACTTGCAGCCATAATCTTGAAATTAGGATTCGAAAGATGAAGAACAGAGTATCTTGGCAAGTAACACTTTGCACTATTCACCTTAGGATTGTCGACGACACGCTGATGAAATCTTCAATGCTAACTTCGTTAAGATCAATTCTGCAAATTACTTCAATCACTCCGTAAGTAGTAAAAATTGCAAGGTAAAAATGAAATATCAATTGTTCATCCTTTATAGACTTCGAAAGGTCAAGGTAGGTAAGAAATGAATGTTCTTCCCATTGAGTTAGTGCAAGCTAGCTGTCCTCGGCTTTCTAACACAAGTTTCATCCCACTCGACTTACTAAACTCAGTCATCACAAAACTCGGCACACACTAAATAACTTGGCCTTAGTGTCTACGATAAGCGCTTGGCACCTATAGTGCAATTGGCTCATCTTGGAATTTGTCTTCAAAATATGTCCTAGTGCATCTTAACATATGAAAATATGGACTTTGGTACATTTCATCTTAGGAACTGATGTAAGATAAGAGTTTTAGATGCAGTTCCTTACATACCTCTTTTTCTTAGTTGGAGATGATGTGCTCACCTGATCCATTAGATTGGGTGACCTCGGCTTCACTAGCTTCATTGCTACATGGTTCAGACTTCTTAACCCACGTCTTGTTCATTTGTGCTCTAATTTTTTCAACAGTAGGAGAAAGTACCCTAGTCTTACAATCTTTCCTTGTATGACCAATTTTCAGACAACTATGACAATCTAGGCTTCCATTCATCCAACTTTTAGACTTTCCTCTAAAATGTGTCCTTATGCAGTTTTCTGGAACATGTCCATACTCACCATAGTAATGACAACTATGCCATGTGTTGTAATCCCACTGGTAAGTATTGCCTTTTCTTGGTTATTTCTTTTATACCTTTGATGTCCACTATTGTTTACCTTTAGATTGTAGTCTTGTGCTTTATGACTATATTTGTGATAGTTATAGCAATTACCATTGATTCTAGGTGTTTTTCTTGCCTTTGTCTTACATTCACATGCTTGATGTCCAAACTTATTACAGTTAAAGCAATAACCATTAAAGTTAGTTTTAGGATTGGACTTACCATTCTTTCTTCAACAAATGTTTTATGTATGACCTAGTTTCCCATAGTGGTGACAAACAGGTTTGTTGTTTCTTGGCTTTGCATACCTTCTTTCACCTGTCTTAGATGATTCTCCATCTTCTGTGGTTGTATGTTGTTTAGTGTGACCTAATCCAAAAGAATCTTTAGGTCTTCTTGATGCTTCCACCAGTTGTTCAAAGTAGCTCATAGCTATGCTCGGATCATTCACTCTTTTGTTAAGTTCTTTCTTAGATCTCAATTCATCTTTCAACTGACTATTCTCAGATCTAAGATTTACAATCTCCAAGTCTTTCCTACTTATCTCCTAATTCACAAGTAGTAATTGATTTTCCATGTCAACTTGATTGACTGTCATTGTTTGCACATCATGTGTTCTTTCATCAAGTCTGATAGTCATCATTCTTTTGTCTTCTGCTGCCATAGCCTTGTCATCTTCGGCTTTATTTTTCTGTTCAACAACTTCACACATTCTTATTGATTGGGATTCTTGTTCCTTTTTCAAGTTTCAGACTTCTTCACATAGTGCACTATTCTTTTCCAGTAGATCTGATATTGCTACATCACTCTCAATAGAATCTCCATTCTTAAATAGATTTGTGGTGTCCTCTTCCTGATAATGAGTGTCATTCATTTGTTTGGAAAAATATTTCCTTGCATTCAAGGACTTCTTTAGTTCCTATCTTGCTATATCAAGCTGTTGTAGTGCTAGCTGAATATCAATCTTTTGATTCTCAATGACTTTACCCATCTTGTAGATCTCTGTCTCAAGATCTATATTCTCAAGCTGATTATGACATTTTTAGAGAACTGAGCTCTGATACCAATTGTTGGAAATATAATAATGGGAAAGCAAGATACTCAGAGGGGGGGGTGAATCAGATCTTCAGAATTAAACACTTAAAACAAACTGATCCACATTCATACATATATGAATCTAATGTAATATCAAATAGCATCCACATAATGAAATAAATAACTCATAACACAAGAACTTGGTAACCTAGAAACCCAAATAGGTAAAATTGGGGTGGGGATGACACACACAAAATTCTCCACTACTGTAGTAATAAAGTGTTCCTATTAAGGCCACAAATGTTGATTGCAAGATGCAATCTACCACATTAAAGGTCTGCCTAGTTAAGAGTTAAACATCATTACAATCTACCCTGTGAAAGGATTTCAACTTACAATAAAGTAAGCACTCTGTTAGGAGATTTAGAAAGGTCTTCTAGAACCACTTTGTTAAGAGATTTTCACCTGATACAATGATTAGAATGTCTCAAGTATTGATCCTTTGTTATGCACTCTGATGCTGATGAGGGATCTCCTCTTTCTAGTACCTTCTATGATCTCACAATCTGATATAACTTTACTCTACTGTTCACTGTGTTGTCACTTTACTTGATCTCAGCTTCTTAAAAAAATAACCCTCTGTGCATTTCACTTCAAAAATGTAGTCACCACACACTTTGTCCTCTCTCTTCTTACACACACAAAATAGGGTTTAGAAGAAATCTAATATATCTGTTTAAGTCTGATAGCAAGATCTAGATCAACGATCAAGATCGAATACCCATACCTTGATGGTATTACAATTAATGTTTACAATACATCATGCATAGGATAAAACAATTAAATGCATAACTAACTCCATAGAAGAATATTAAATGCATACACAAGTCAGCCTAAAAAGGTTATACAAGTCAGCCTGATCACTTATCCTCAAAGTTTGAATCATTCAAGACATGTATACAAAAACTATTCTACTAAGAACTTGACTTCTATGTCGCTTGACACTTAACATCTCTATATCCTACTTGGATTGGCAATGTAACTCAGCTTGGCAATGTAACTCAGCTTGGTAATGTAACTAGGAAAACTGAATATTGCTCGGCAATGTTTCTCGGCCTTGCATAGTTTTAGCTTGGCCACAGTGATAGCCAACTAAAATCGCCTAAGTGAATGACTAAGTGTTGGTCACTAATCATCAGCAGACCTTAGATATTAACAATGGGGCACCTTTGAAACCATACACTCTGAAAAATGTTGAAGCAGGGTACAAAATAACAAAACCCCAATTATGTACTAGCTTAATACTTTGAGAAAATTTCTTTGGTCTTAATAGATTTAATAAAGCTTCGGGGATCTTAGGATTTTTAGAAAATAATAAGGCTCTAAGCCTAGAAGAAAAACATCTTTCAAATATGATGTAGCTAGCCTCTTTCCTATCCCATGATAAATATGTGCTCCATAGTTGGACAGGCATTTCTTCACCATCTTTGACTCTCATAAAATCCATCTCGTTCTCAAAATAATCAATACCCTTGAACAAGAACATATGCATTAACATGGAATACCAACCAAATGGTTTAGCTATGTTTGCATTTCTAATTCCTATCAAACCATGGTGGATTAAATCAACAACATAAGAAGAAAAATAAAAAAATAATGGCTAGATGTGGATGGAGAATTTTCACCATCATGAACATATAGTGAATGAGCATATCATTTTCTTCATTATCTGTGTAGATCTGACTCAAAGGACTATATACACCTCTAGCTTTTGTATTGAAATAATTGAACTTGATTTGTTCTGGTGTATTAGGTCCTACCACAACCAAGCCTCCAATATTTTTAAAGAACTATTTCAAGGGCCCATTTCTAAGGTAGTTTATTTTATCATTATAAACCTCCTTGAATGCATCAAAATCAATTTTATCCAGTTGATCAGAGGGTTCATTTAATTGAAAAACTTCTCTTAATTCTTCAGTTGTGATGTTCATCAAAACATTTCTATTTATATCTCTTACAACCCTAGACACATTTTCATACTTTTTCTGCCACTTGAATTAACAAATAAACATCTATGAATACTGTTGGGACTACTAATTTCCCCACATCAAATTGCCAGATGTTGCTATTGGGTGAAGAATCATTTCTTTGACTGAAAGCTACTTTGAACAATGCTAAACTGGTCATGCTAATGTTTTCATCTCTAACCCATTTACCCTTGTCATACAAACCCTCCCCAATTTTAAAATGAGGGTGTTTTGGTACCAATTCCTTAATCTTGGTAGAATCATTTGTGGATCTAGGTAATTGTTGTAAAATATCCTCATAGACATTCCTTTCCTGATAGTTTGTTTTTCCTATGAGTTCTCTTTGGGGTGCCATTTCTAAATTAGGGTTTCTCAATAAGAAAATATAATACTCGCACATAGATCCAATTTACTTGACAACACCAAAACCCTACTGTAATTCAAATTCAAAATGCTCAAGAGTGGAGCCACAGAATAACTTACACATTTTGCAAATGTCAAAAAATAGAATGAAAATGTTGCAACTTTGCTTTGCTTCAATCACTTCACCAATTATGCCATTTGAAAAATTAAGTAGACAATATTATATGCAAGATCATCAACAGTTAGCATTAAATTTGAGCTGAGATGGCCATACGTTCTACCATTAATTTTGCATCATTTGAAATTTTGTGGCCCAATGGTTCAATAAACTTACTTTAATAGAGAAACCAATTCTAAAAGATGATCGTATATTTTAGCAACATCTTATCAAATTGTGCGGCTAGCAAAAGTTGACTAAAAAAAGACTATAATCAACTTGGACACATGTTCATCAAGCACAATGCTTTGAATACTATCCTTCCATCATTTTTTCCTTGAGGCAAAGTGCTGACCGTCAGATTAAGATCAACATACAACTTCTTTACTTTATTAAAAAAAACCCGAGGCCCATGATCTCATTAATGCTACATGTCACCTGGGTGAAATTACTTGAAGGTTAATCTCTTCACATCTCTTCCTTAAGGCTTCATGCTGAATGTTAGGCCCTTTCAAAATTGATAGTCTTTTATCATCCTTTACTTTCAGCCAGGTCCTATCATCTATCCACGTGTCACACTAGCACAATGCCTCGAACACTAACTAGTGATAATCTCTAGTTTAAGGCTTTACACCAACCATTAGATCAAAACCAACTTCAGTCCACATTAATTTTACCCTTGGCTTTGTAATTTTAGGTCTCACAAACTCATGAAGAACATGTGGCCACCAGGCATAATGCATCAAAGGTTATCTTTCATGCATATTTTGGTTAAGGCATAGTGCCGACTGTTAGATTTAATTTACCTTGACCAATAATTACCTAAGCACTACTTTAGTGAATGAAGGTCCCACATCCCAGATAGGACATGTGTCATACAGGTGCAATTCCTTAATAACTAAACACCCTACATCTCTGACTTGAGGCAACACGCTAACCACATGATCTGATTTAATATGGATGTTCTTTACCTTATTCTTAGTACTGAAATAGACCCACCTTGTACATGTGGCACAAAGGTGCAATTCCTTAGTGATTAATTAACTAAATCTCTTCTTTAAGGCTTTACACTCACCATTGGATGAAATTTAACTTATCTACCCATTACCTTTACTTTGACTTCAGATCTGGCCTACCACTTTCCAGTGTCCATTAGGCACAATGCCTTGAATGTTAGATCAGACACATCTTTCTTTTGAGATTTTACGCTAGCCACAAGATCTTTTGAGACTTAACCATTGGTTAATTCACTTTAAATGGGCCCCCAAATATGACAACCGCCACACATGAAAAATGCGCAATACCTTGAACAGTAACATCATTACATCTTGAGGATAAGGATTTATGCCAACCGTAGGATTCATTAGGACATATCACCACTTTATCATTTTGCTAACTTTAAATACATAGGCCCCACACTGTCACAAGAGGCATATGTCACATAGTCATGATGCCTTGAAAGTTAATTTGACTGCATCTTGTGGTTAAGGCAAAGCGCCGACTGCCAGATTGAAAAGGATTTGTGTGATCTTTATGATAACCTTTAAACATATTCTAGACCCGCCAAGTACATGTGGCCTCTAGGTGCAATGCCTTGATGACTATGTTTTAATCATCTCTTCCTTGAGGCTTTGCACTATCTGTTGGATTGAGATTAAGTTGTATGACACTTGCAATTTAAATAAAAGGGCTCCCGGGGACATTTAAACTTAGGATAAAGAAAAAAGTGCTAGGACTTTGGAGAAATAAAAACATGGCCCTACTCAATGAAAATATGAACACATTTGTATAAAGGACTTTAATTGAATGAGGAAAAGTAACTTGAAATTATATCAGGTTCCAAAAGACTTAGGGTTTATGTCAAATTTGAAGTTAGCTCAGCGTTTCAAACATATGACTTAGTAGTGAGAAAAAAAATTTTGTAGCCCTAACAATGGCTCTAAGTGGGGATGCATGTCTCTTGTGGTAATTGCAAGATCTCATAATCTTAGGGGGAAGCAAGGAAAACTTATAGAAATAAAAACTAACTTACCCACCCAACAGAAAACAAAAACCTATACTACAAACAAAAATAACCAACTACAAAAAAACAAACTTTTATACAATCTATTTCTCATAGATAATCAAACTTTAAGAGAAGTACAATTTCAAGAATTATCCATGAACTAGAAATTCCAGAATGCTTCCAATTATATCCTTCAATAAATAAGAGTTTTTTTTCTGTACCTTTCATGAATGATATATGGTCTGAACTAGATTGGATCAAATTTTCCATGTTTACCCTTAGCCTCCAACCTGGCATTCCACATTAGCACAAAATCTCAAACATAAAATTTCCTTGGAATTGATATTTTATCATATAGGTTCTTAACTTGCAATTGGAGTGTAGCATTTTTTTTAGAAGCTTCTCTCCTAATTTCATTTAACTCAGTCAAGTCATTAATTCTCAATGTCATGTCACTCTCAATGTCATCATCATACAACTCCACAAACTTGTACATTTGCATCAAATTATTCTGAGGAAATCTAGACTAGATTCCATACACCAAATCAAAAGGATCACACCATATTTCCTTTTTCCATGTTACTCTGTCTTCCTAGACAACCATTGTTAACTTTGAGTCCCAAGCCTTCGTATTATTATCCAAGACTCTTTTAATGATCTTAAGAAAACTTTTGTTGCTGGATTCTTCCTGACCATTTCCTTGTGGGTGGTAGGGTGAAGAATAGGATGTTTGAATACCATACTCAACACAAAAATTTGTATATTTCTCAGACCTAAATCACATTGAATTATCTGATAAATTTATTTCTGGACAACCGAACCTTGTGATAATATGTTTTAACAAGAAATACATCACTACTTTACTAGTTTCCCTTTTGGTGGGAATTGCTTCAACCCATTTAGTAAAGTAATCTATAGCTACAATTATCTAGACATGCCCCCCACTATATTTATTGGCTATTTCTCCAATGAAATCAATACCCTATTTTTGAAAGGGGGCCTATACTTCTATTGGTGTCAAAGGTACACTCCCATAGAATTTTAACTTACCAAAGAACTATTGACAGGAATCACACTTTTTTACTAATTGATGAGCATCTTTAAAAATGGTGGGCCACTAGAATCCTGCTCTCAAAATTTTGTGTGCAATGGTATTTTCCATGTAGTGTCCACCACATACTCCACTATGTATTTCCTACAATATCCTGTTTGCTTGTTCTTTATCCACACATTTCAATAAAATCCCTTCAGGATTTCTTCACCACAACTCAGCTTTGATTAAGGAAAAATAAATGTCTTGCAACTTTAGGGTTCTCTTCTTGTTTTCATCCATTCTTGGAGGACAATTCATTCTTTACAAATAATAAATAATGTTCTTATACCAATCACAATGGTCAAGACTGCATATGAAAGGCCTCTATTCCTCTTCTATGCATTTATGTGATTTGTATCTAATTTTGTATTAGCCATTAATTTAGCTAATCCCATCCCTCTTACCAATTTTGTGATTTGTATTTCAATATTGAACTCCTGGATCCTATTTATCCATCTACATCTTTTCCCAAACACTTGCTTTTATATGAAGATATCTTTTACCGTTGCTGAAGGAACATAACAAACCACTATAGTGCCCACCAAATAACATCTAAAAGCCTTTCCAGCCTTTACCAATGCATAATATTTTTTCTCATTAATGTCATACTTAAGTTCTGAAGACTGTAGTGATTTTCTAAAAAAGGCAATAGACTGCTCAAAACCTTCTTCATTCTTCTGTAATAAAACAACAGCAATTGTGTGGCATGATGCAAAAGAAAAGATACTCATTGGTTTAGAGTAGTCAGGAGTTCTTAGTACAGGGGTATCCTTAATGGCCTACTTGATTTCTTAGAAATCCTATGTGGATTCTCCATTCAACTCCATCTTAGCATCCTTCTTTAACATTTTAGAAATAGGCCTACTCTTCTTAGTAAAATTTGTAACAAAACTCCTCAAAACGTTCACCAAACCAAAGAAATATTATATACCTTTCATATTTTTAGGAAGTGGAACCTTATCAATAGAAGCTACTCTCTCTGGATCAATCCTAACCCCTTCTTTTGAAATGATGTGACCCAAAAAACTTACTTTCAGTCACCCCAAAAGTACATTTTTTAGGATTCAAAGAAATCCCAAATTCCAAAGCTCTTTTGAAGATTTTTTTTCAAATGTTCACAATGTTTCTCTTCCTTTTTAGAATATGTTGTAAGATAATCTTGATAGACCTCTAAAAAATTATAAAAAAAAATCTGAAAAAGCAACATCCATAACCCTTTGAAATGTGGCCCTAGTATTTATGAGACCAAAATGCATTCTAACATAAACATATGTACCCCAGGGTGTATTGAATGTAGTTTTGAATTGTTCTGACTCTTTAACCATTATCTAGTTGTATCCAGAGAAAGAATCCATCATGGACATCAAATCACATCTATTAACCCTCTACAATATGTTTTCCATTTTAGGGAGAGAATAATTATCTTTGAGGGAAGACACATTTAAGTTCCTAAAATCCACACACAACCTATTGTCTCCATTCTTCTTTCAGACACCTACTAAATTTGAGACCCAAGAAGAATGTCTAATAGGCTTTATTATCCCTGCATCCTTCAGTTTCATTCGTTCCTATTTCATCTTGGGTCTTAATGTGGGATTTACAACTCTTTTCTTTTTTTTGAAAAGCTTAGCATCTTCTTTCAAAGGGATCTCATGTTGGAATAAATCCTCATTATATGCCTTGAGATCATTATAGGTCCATGCAAAAACCTTCTTATATTTCCTTAGGAGTTTAGACAGTTCCCCTTTTACCTTGGGTGACATTTTCTTTCCAATAAATGATTTTTAAGGACCCTCAGTTGTTCCTACATTTACTGATGAACTATAACTAATTGAATTTTTGAAGATGTTAAGTTGATGATCATGCAAGACATTAAAATAGTAAATGTATTTTGTAATCATTGATGTCAACTTATTATAATCTATATGGTCATGGACATACTACCAAAGAACTCAAAGAACCAATGAATCAAAGGCTATGCTTTCAGTAATGCATATAAGTATAGTATTCACAAAGTGGCTGTATACACCGACGGAGTGCACACTGACATTCAGAGTAAAAGAGAAAAGTCATAGTGTTACCCAACAAGAAAATGGCCAACATTACCAATAAGAAAAGTCATAGTGTTACCTGAAAAGAAAAGCACAAAGTAACCCAGAGGACAAAATTACAATGTTTCCCAATGGACAGAGATCCTGATGACAACTAAAGTCACACCGATGGAACAGTTAGTTGTTACTAATGACTAACTCAAGTATTGATTGATAGAAATAGAGAGTTCATAAATGACAAAATTCTTAGCTGTAAAAAGCTAAAAATAGACTTAACAGATACATATCATTATTTTAATCAAGCAGAAAAATCCGAGGATAAGTAATAGGTTTAAAGCTGGTTTGTCCAGCTGGCAAGAAGATCTCCCTGAAATAAAACTGGAGTTTGCATTAAATCTAATTGGTGAGAGTTGTGGATCATGCCAAGAATCAAGAAAGCAAAGAAACAATGAATCATGTATAGAAAGAGACAAACCCAATTCATTATGAATTATGGGGTGAACAAGAGAAGAGAAAATGGATGCTGAAGTGATTCTAAAGGAGAAGAAAGTCTTCATTCAGAGAGGTAATGCACTTACAATACATCTGAAATCTCCAATTCAAGTTGTATGTATGAACAAATTATTAATGTTTCAGTTTAACCATTGAAGCATCAAGTCTCTTAACTGAGTAGGACTTAAAAGTATTTTGTAATTGTGATACATCCGAAGGAGTATCAAAAAGTTTGATGATAGAAAGTAGAATTGGATATGCTCAATACCTATTGATAGGCCAAGTGAGTGTTTGATCAAGGATGGTAGCATTAGATGCCAAATACTAGGTGAAAAACTGTCTTTTAAATCCTCTGACAAGGTCACACCAAATAGTGTGTTTGTAACCTTTAACAGGGTTGGCTCTTAACCGACCTCACTTCAGAAGAGTGAAAATTTGGGGTACTAGTCCCAACGGTTTTTCCCTTAACAGGGTTTCCACGTTCAAATTCCTTGTGTTATGTGTTTATGTTTCATTACTTTACTATTTTACATTTCAAATATGTGATTCTGGATTGATCGATATACTCTAGCTATTTACAGTATTTCAGTAAATAGAAGATTGCTTATCAGTAAATATACATAAGAAGGTTTTACAAAGAATTTTGACCAGTAGTAATTGGTTATAAATATTTCAAGGAATTCATCTTCTAGGATTGAATATAACTAGAGGCTTAAAAGTGGTAATAATTTTTGAAGGGTTGATTTAAGGATTAATGTTTGAGGCTGCTGATTCACACCCCTCTTAGTTATTACTGACAATTGGTATTAGAGCTTGTGTTCTTAGAAGGAAGGTTTCAAGACCTAAGATAAAGATCACAAGATGAACAAATGAGATGTGCCCAAGTTGAACAAAGACAATTTTTCTTCATGGCAGAGAAGAATAAGTCTCCACTTATCAAGTATTGGAAATGATGTTACTCAATACTTAGATACTGAATATGTGTTGCCCACAAGAGCACCCATAGTTGAACAAATGAGAGAGAAGCATGAACACAATTTCATGATGATAGAGCTTTCTTCCTCACTCTCCAATGCTAAATTTGATGATGTCAAAACTTTCAAGACTGCAAAGCAAATGTGGGACAAATTGATGCTTGTACATGGTGGTGATAAGAATGTTTTGAGAGCCAAGGCAGAAAGCCTTAGAGGAAAGTTTGATGATCTCAAAATGAAAGAAGGTGAAAACATAACATAGTACAACACACGAATCAAAGAGGTAATCAATGCTATCCAAGGAGTTGGAGGTGTACTAGAAGAAGATACAGTGGTAAGTAAAACTCTAAGAACCTTATTGGCTACTTATGCTATTAGAGTATCTTCTATTCAAGAAATGAGAGTAGTAGAAAATAGAAATGTTACTCTAGATAGTTTGATTGGAAGACTGATTTCATTTGAGATGAATAATTTTGATAATAGTGTCTTACCAAACATAGATTCTACATTCAAATATTCTTTGAGAATAAGTAAATCAAGTCATAAACACACTATGAGAAAAGATAGTGATAGTGAAAGTGAAGAAGAAGATCTTGATAAAATTGAAGCACTTATGGCTAGAAGAATGCAGAGAGGCAAAGGTAAATTACCACTTGTTTGTTGTAATTGTAAAGATATTAGAAACTTTGCTGCAAGATGTCCTAACATGAGAAAAGATGACAGAAGTAATGATAGATCATTTGAAAATAAGTATGACAAAGGTGATTACAAAAGAAACCGATAATCAGAAAGAAGAGATGCCCAAGACTACAAGGACAAAGGAAAGAAGGCCAATTACCTAGCTAAATACAAACATGATGATACTCACACCAAATCTGATGAAGACATCGAGATGGTTTTTGTGTCAGTAAAAGATGATTCAGATGATGATGAAGAAAGGTATGTAGAAACTACACTCATATCTAAAGTTAGTAAAAATGGTTTATAGATCATAGATAGTGGCTGCACTCACCATATGACCGGTGACAAACAAAATTTTGAGACTTTTGAAGACTATAATGGTGGTTTAGTAATAATTGGTAATGACACACCTTGTCCAGTTGAAGGTCAAGGAACTATAGTGTTGAATAACCTGATAAAATGTGAAAATGCGTATTGGGTGAAAGGATTAAATTATAATCTATTGAGTGTTTCTCAATTGAATAATTCAGGTCATAGAGTATCATTTGAAAATAAGAAGGCAAATATCTTCAAGAATCAGGAAATCTTATTGGTACCGGTGAGTAGACAAAAGGTAACGTATACTATCTAAATGATATTGACACCACTTTCTTAATGGCTAGAAATTAAGATATTTGGCTATGGCACAAAAGATTGTGTCATGTGAACTTTGACAACATGATAAAGATAGGAAAAAGGAGAAATGTAAGAGGCTTACCGATGATGACCAAGCCTAACAATATTATGTGTACGAATTGTCAAAAAGGTAAGATGATAAATTCTAGTTTCAAAAGAAAAACCCATACATCTGATTTCATTCTAGAATTAGTTCATACTTATTTATGTGGACCCATGAGGAAAAAGACTTACTATAGAGATATATATTTTATTCTCTTTGTTGATGGCTTCTCTAGAATGATGACATAAATGTTTCTAAAAGATAAATCTAAAGCATTCAAGATGTTTAAATGGTACAAGGAAAATGTAGAGAAATAAAGTGGTAAATAATTGAAATGATTAAGGTCAGATAGAGGAGGGGAATTTATTTCAGATGAATTCACTAACTTTTGTAATGAGCATGGAATCAAAAGATAGGTCTCTGCACCAAGAACACCACAACAAAATGGAATTACTGAAAGAAGGAATAGATCCATAGTTGATTGTGAAAAGACACTAATGATAGAGAAAGGCATCACCCAAATATTTTGGAGATAAGATGTCAATACTATTGTTTACACATTAAACATAGTACAATTGAAGAAAGACACAAAGAAGACACCATATGAGCTTTGGTATGGTTACACACCAAATGTAAGTTAATTAAAAATTTTTGGTAGTCAATGTTATATCTTAAGAGATGATAGAAATGTAAAACTTGACTCCAAGAGTGATGAAGGAATATTTCTAGGGTATTCCACCAAGAGCAAGGCTTATAAATGTCTCAATAAAGCCTCTAACAAAATTGTTGAAAGTGAAAATGTAAAGATAGATGAATTTGCAGAGAAGAATGAAAAGGAAAGCACAAAAGAACCAAAGGAATACAATAGGTTTGTATACAATCAAGAACCTAACACTCTACTCGACCAACAATGTAGATATCATGAGCAACCAATCATTGCACCCGAGCATCAGGATGCAAATATCGACAATCAGGATATTTCTCAAGATGATGTACTTGTTGTAAACACTGAGAGGGGGGGTGAATCAGTGTTTGATTAATTATTCTATTTCAGCAATTTGAACATAAATAAAATAGATAACATATGAAGCATAACACAATAACACAAAACACCAGATATGTTTATGGGGAAACTTTGATCATAGGAAAACCTCGGTGGGAATTAGTACCCACAAATAATTGTACTAGTTTAATGAACCTATTAAAGTTCCTTTACCCTATTAGGAGCACTCTTTACAATGAAAGTACAATGAATCTGTTAAGAGTATTTACAAGAACTTTTTTAGAGGTTTTTAGCTCACTACCAGAGCTCATTGCTCAATAAGATGAAGGCTACAACCTTCTGATGATTGATATATATTATATAAAAAAAAGAACTATTGTAATGACACTATTGTCTCATTAATTCCATTTATGCACTGATGCTTAAATCACTTGTAGATTACTACTTCATATTTTCTTTCTCATATCTCTCTTCTTGAAATCTTCTCTGTTGTTTCTTTGACAACATTAATACAAAAGTGCATGTCTAATATATATATTCATGCCTGAATAGATGCGCCTGAAAACAAGACCTTCGTCGGCCCAAAAAAAAAATTCACAACGCTTCCAAAAAAATTGGCTTAAGTGTGTTTGCAATAATGTTTAAGACATAATTAATAAATTATTACAATAGGAGCATATCCTTTACAAAACAAAAGATTATACGCTAATCCAAAACTGAGGTCGGCTCTATACTTTGTTTTTTGAATTGTTAGTGCACTTAATCTTTCTGTAACTTTTCTATACTATCATTCCATACCATGCATGTATAGGGTAAACAAAAAAAACATATCATAGAGATTATGTTTGAACGTGCATGTTGTGATTCATTCTAACACATGTACGTTGGTGCTCTGATCGACTGCATATCTCTGTTCAACTTTGTCTTCTATACTTAGCCAATTTTAGCTCTTCAAAGTTTGCTGTCAAAACTTTATATGACTTTGTTGCCATAATGATAACATAAAATAAGTCATATTCTCCCTGAGAGTCAACTTTCCAACAATCTCCCCCTTTTTCATTAATGGCAACAAAGGAATGTGGCTAAGTTACTCAAACTTTGACAAACACCAAAAAATTGTATATCATCCTCCTTTACATATACTATATCATACTTCTTTACATAAATATAATATGTACCTCATAAATACATACACATAATCCTTATATACATTACTCCCCCTTTGACATTAATGACAAAGGTGTCAAAATTGTAAGTTCTTGAGTACTTACTCCAGATATACATCTGGATAAGCAATCTGAAGAGTCTTGGTCTCTTGCTGCCATAATGCTTTCAGTGCATCAAATGTCAAAAGATGGGTGCATAAGACATATTTTATCTTCTCCATCTTTTTCAGATCTGAGAAGGGTCCTTGATCATATGTAGCAATGGTTGCATCTATTTGTTTTATGTTCGCATTTAGAACAGCTAGTGAGGGCACAAGTGCATTCCTTAGTTGAGTCTACCTAGTTCTTATCTTGCTGATCTCCAACTTAGCCTTTTCAATCTTGTCTAACTGCCCTTGATAGATATTTTTGCATACAATGATGTCTTACAAGGATGTTTCAATTGATTTTATTACACTTTCAACCAAGATATTAGCTTCCTCAATCTTCTTGATGTCCTTTGAAGTGAATTTTACTCTGTCCATGTAGTTTGCTACTAATTTTCTGCCTTTAGCTGCTATTTATTTCAAGATTGCTTGACCAATCTTTAATGAGTTCAAATCTAAATATAAATTATTTATCAATTCATCTAATCTTTCCTTCTTGTACTTATCTTTTGCAATTTTAGTAGTAGAGTCTACTAAACTTGTGAAATGTGATTTGAAGCTTGTCAAGATGCTATCAACATCATCAACTGACTGAATCTTAGCCACTTTCTTATCTGCTAGCACTAAGTCATTCAAAATGTTCACTGTCTCTAGAAAAAGAGGGTTTCTCATGACTTTTTTCTCTTTGGATTTTTCCATGGCTAGCACACTGATCTTAATCAAATCTTCTTCCTCCCAAGCATCTTGATTTACTAAATCAAGGGTCAAACTTGACAACAATGATGGTATGATGGATGGAGTATGTATTACATTCTAACTAGCATCCATGTATTCACTCTTCATATGGATCTCCATAAGTGGTGTTTTTATTAGTTTTATTATCTTCCTCATTATTCAAATCTGTTGAATCTATGTTTGGAACTTCATCTTGATGTAAGGAAGTGTTGTCATTGCATACCTTCTCTGTCTCTTTCGTGCTGACAAATGCTTTTTCAAATTTTTCCATGTCATTTTTAGAAGTTGTCATGGATATCTTAACATCATCAATCAAGATATTTTATTCTAAATCTTTGGCTATATCAAAAGGTGTTGAAACAGTGGGCGTTGAATCCTGTGGACCTGTCATAGGCGCACTTGGAATCTCAGATTCTTTATTCTATTTATGAGGGACTAGAGTCACTTTTGTTATAGTCATCATTGATGGATACATATGTCTATCCAATTTAAATAGTCACTCAAATTATTTTTGAGTCTCTTCACCAACCAATTCATACTCTTTGTTCATGATGTGAAGTATTTTTTTTTGGTTCTGAGATGAGGTTTTACCAAATCCAATAGTATAGCTTTCTCATCATGTGAGAAAATAGGGAGAAGACTGTCTAAAGTTTCTTCTCTAATCCTCATGTCCTCTTCAATTGATTTCCATTTCAATACATCAAGTATGTTCCATACTTTGTCTGGTATGACTATTTTGAGCTCTAATATTGTCCTCTTAAACTTGATCATGTAAGAGATAATCATAGAATGAATTTCTGATTTGTCTATCTGTTGGTATTTTTCATAGACATTCTTAATAGATTCTAGTCTTCCTTCATTAACAATTCTATTCTTTAGGACTGTTAGACTAGGTCTGAATCCTACCTCAGGTTGGGCCTGAGTGTTCTTTACCTTTCTCCTTGTTGTCCTTGAGGATGGGTGTCCTATGGGAACTTGCTTCCTCCTTCTAGTCAACTTACTTGGTACTGATGGTGGAGATTCTTCCAATTCAATAGTGGTTGAGGGTGTAGATGTACCTTCATTATATTTCTTCATCTTCTTCTTGGGGATATCATCATATTTTTCCATTTTCACCTCTGTAGTAGTTTTCTCAAGTTCTTTTGCAATCTTAGCTTCCCTAGCCTTATCTAGGTCTTCTTGAGTGACACCATGAACTCTTAGGATGTTAGATGTAATCCTTGATGCCTTTCTTTTATTGTCTTCACTGTATAAGACATAGTCAACTTTATTTTTCTTTTCTCTATAAGTACCCAATCTGGGTTTATTAGGGTCCTTAGGCGCAGATAAGAGGACTTGTGCATATCCTTCCAAAACTTGTTCTTCAACTTTGTATCCAAGTGGGTGAATCCATTTTATTCTAGGCTCAACTGCCTCCATGCAAGTACAGTCAATTTCTACAATGAAGCATATGGTGTCTTTGTAGTTCTCCACCATCTTCTCTGATAATCTGAACCTCTTCTACATTTTGATCCTGAACCTTTAGTGAGATTTGTGACATGGTAGGTTTACTCCTATCTAGGTAAAGATTAGCGACTTTACCAACAATGTGAAAGTATTAATAGATGTTCAAAGAGAAAAATATGAATATCTTTCTCTTGTCATGCTTGATAGCTCCAATGTTGTCAATTAGTTGTGCACGCAATATCTCACATAGATTATATTGAGTATTATCCTTTACCATCTTAATTGCTGCTAGGACAGTAGCTGCAGATACACTATTCAGTCTGGTTGCATGCTGGAACTTATAACCTAGTATCATAGTGACCAATTTGATGTCAATTTCCTTAATGGGATCAATAGTCATTCTGTGCCTATCACTCCTGGATAAACATACTCGTTCAACCTGCTTGTTAACATCCTTACCAATGGGAAGAACTGGTCGAGTCTTAGGAAGTCCAATCATATCATGAATTAGGTCTACAGTAATTCAGACAGGAACTTCACCAATCCAATATAGGTCATCATGTATCCTTCTCAGTAGTATTTTAACCCATTCTGGCTCATACAACTCGTACGCATTGGAATAATCAAAAATAGGGTTATCAGTGAGATGCACATATTCATCTTTGAATCCATAAGAGTACCAATGTTGTTAGCTCCAACAGTTTCCTTCTAACAATAAATATATGTGTGAATGTCTTCTACATGTACGACTCCTAACAAAGTCTTTGAAAATGCTCCTTCAACATCATCTAATATGGACTTGACTGGATGCTTCTTGAACATAAATCTTTTCCTTTCAGCAATGTCAAATACAACAGGGGTTGCCATACTTGTTACTTGATTAAGTAGGGTTTCACGGCAATTCTAAAATGATACAACTGCTAGGGTTCCATTTCAATCTTCAATTTGTTCACAAACCAACCAAATCAATAAATTCCAATTCTTTGATTATCAATTCTCTTGTTCTTTGCAAATTTTATGATTTCAAATGTGAACAATGAAGATAATTGATTATTTCACCGATTTATATAAATTTTTCTGCATTTAATGCTTGTTACCATATGTGTTTTGACTAAGAGTTTCAAACTTTGTTATGAAAAAAGTACAGGTAATGTGTGCATGCATACTACCTTAGTTCATGATCATATACATAAATTCATAGGTGCATACTCAGAGGTGAGTATACTAGCCGCGTAGGGGTTTAGAGCTAGAATATCTCCCCCTAAAACCATGAGGGTCAACTAACCAGAAGTAGAAGGTGCATCCACTAAGGATGCATCAAATAACTTGATCTCATCATTATCCTTCTTTACCTCAACCCAAATTTTATCTTAATCTACTTTAGCTTGTACAAACTTGACTTCTCCTAATTCTTCAAATAGTGAATTTTTAGGATTCTCTTGTCCTTATGCTCTTGACCTGCAAAACCTTGAGATGTGTCCAGCTTTGCCACTTAAGTGACAAATGATAGGAGGTCTGATGTTATTATTCATCATGCTCCATTGCTTGGTTGTGTGTCCATTGTAATTACATATCAAACATGTAATGTTATGTTAGTTTCTCTAAGGTTGATTTCTCTAATTGTATTAAGTCATATTTATTTGGTTTTGTTGTGACTGATTTCTTTGACTTGTTCTGCAATTTATAGCCCTATGACCAAACTTATTACAGGAGTAACAATAACCATTGAAAGGTCTTACCTCTTTATAATCTCTTTTCAAGTGTCCATGCTTTTTACAGGCATAACAAGTATGGTTAACTACCTTGTGTTCATCTTTGGGTGGTTCTGCTTTAGCCTATTCAAGATTCTTAGTTTTCTTTGCTTCTATAAATTTTGATTGAGCTTTCTTTCTTTCTTGTAATGAATTGATCTCAATTTGAGCTATACTGTATCCAACAACAGTAGTATCACATTTTAGCTTCTATGCATAAAGTTGTGATTGAATTAGATCAGAACTTGTGTGTAGTTTATCAATCTTTTCTTTTACTTGTGTTAATTTAGATTCTATCTTTTTCTTGATGCTTTCTAACTCCAATATTTTCATGTTTGCTTGCATAAGTTCATCATCTAATTGTTTACTTTTGTTGGTCTTTTCTTCAATCACTGTTAGGCTATCTATAAGTTGTTCATTTAGATCTTGAATCTTATCTTTTAAAGACATGTTCTCTTCATTCAGTTTCTTGACCATTTTTCCCAAATCATTTGTAGAGAAATATTTTAAATATTTTCTTAACTTTATTATAAGCATTTGGGAGCCATCAACTTTTAGTTTTAGTTCTTAATTTTATTTTTCAGATATGTGAAGATCCTCAAGGGTTGCTTCAAGATTCTTTTTCAGATGTTTAACTTCTGTTGAATCCATGATCTCCTCAAGTGGTTAAACTTTCTTTTAGAGGACCAGAGCTCTGAAACCAATTGCTGGAAACACTAAGAGGGGGGGGGGGGGAATCAGTNCAATTGCTGGAAACACTAAGAGGGGGGGGGGGTGAATCAGTGTTTGATTAATTATTCTATTTTAGGAATTTGAACATAAATCAAATAGATAATATATGAAGCATAACACAATAACACATAACACAAAATATATCTACGGGGAAACCTTGATCAGAGGAAAACCCCAGTGGGAATTAGTACCCACAAATAATTGTACTAGTTTAATGAACCTGTTAAAGTTCCTTTTCCCTATTAGAAGAAGTCTTTATAATGAAATTACAATGACCCTATTAGGAGTCTTTACAAGAACCCCTTTAGAGGTGTTTGGCTCACTTCTAGAGCTCACTACTTAATAAGATGAAGGCTACAACCTTTTGATGATTGATATATACTATATCAAAAATTGAACTACTCTAATGACACTATTGTCTGATCAGTTATGTTTATGTGATGATACTTAAATCACTTGTAGATTACTACTTCATATTGTCTTTCTCATATCTCTCTTATTGAAATCTTCTCTGCATTTTCTTCGACACCATTAATACAAAAGTGCATGTCTAATATATATATTCATGCCTGAATAGAAGCGACTGAAAGCAAGACCTTAGTCAGCCCAAAAACAACATTCACAATGCTTCCAAACAAATTGGATTAAGCATGTTTACAATAATGTTTAATACATAATTACTAACTTCTTACAATAGGTGCATAGCCTTTACAAAACAAAATATTATATGTGAATCCAAAACTGAGGTCGGCTGCATACTATGTTTTCTGAACTGTTAGTTCACTTAATCTTTCTATAACTTTTATGTACTGTCATTCTGTACCATGCATGTATAGGGTAAATACAAAAACATATCATAGATCTTATGTGTGAACACGCATGTCATGATTCATTCTGACACATGTGTGTTGGTGCTCTGATCAACTGCATATCTATGTTCTTCTCTGTCTTCTATACTTAGCCAATTTTACCTCTTCAAAGTTTGTTGTCAAAACTTTATATGACTTTGTTGCCATAATGAAAACATAAAATAAGTCATATTCTCCCTAAGATTCAACTTGCCAATAGTACCAAGTGATGGAGAATATAATGAAGGACACAATAATGGTCAAGAAGATAGACAAAGATCTAAACCTGTACTAGCCAGATATATCAGATGGAACCATCCATAGAACCAGATCATTGGAGACAAGAAGGCTGATATGAGAACTAGAAGTAAGTCTCTAAATACAAGATGTCTTATTTGTGATTTTGAGCCAAAATCTATCAATGTTTCACTTGATAATGATGAATGGATAAGTTCTATGAATGAAGAGATTGAGAAGATTGAGAAAAAAAATACATGGACACTTGTACCGAGACCAGATGACAAGAATGTCATTGGTACAAAATGGATATTCAAGGATAAACTGAATGAGAATGGAGAAGTCACCAGAAATAAAGCAAGACTAGTATGTAAGGGGTATGCACAAGAAGAAGGGATTGACTATGGAGAAACCTTTTCACCTATTGCTAGGCTAGAAGGAGTAAGAATATTACTTGATTATGCTGCATATAAAGGATTCAAGGTATATCAAATGGATGTCAAGTTTGCATTCCTAAATGGAATACTTGAAGAAGAGGTATACATTGAGCAACCATAATTGTTTGTTGATCTGGACAAGAGGGACATGGCATGTAGACTACAAAAATCCCTATATGGACTAAAAAAAGCACCTTGAGCTTGGTATGAAAGACTTCAATCCTATCTTATAAGTATTGGATTTGTAAGGACCAGTGAAAACAATAATCTTTATTTGATGGAAGATATTGATGCTAACATTTTGATTGCTCAGACATTTTTTGATGACATCATATTTGGAGGCAATGATAAGCTATGAAAATAATTTGTAAATGAAATGAGAAAATAGTTGGAGATGTCTATGTTTGGAGAGATCAAGTTCTTTCTTGGTCTACAAATGATGCAACAAGATGAAGGTATTTTCATTACACAATCCAAATACATCAAAGAAGTACTGCAAATATTAAAGATGGAAGGGTCCAAACTAGTTGGAACACCAATGGAAACTAGATGTAAGGTAACAAAGGAGGACAAGTCATTAGAGGTAAATCAGACTATGTAAAGATCAATGATTGGAAAACTCATGTATGTTGTACATACTAGACCAGATATTGCACATGTATTAGGAATAGTTGCAAGCTTTTTTGCTAATCCTAGGGAATCCCATATGATTGCTATGAAAACAATCCTAAGATATCTGAAGAATACTAAGGAATATGGGTTATGTTATAGAAGAGAAGGTGAATTTGAACTTAAGGTCTTTACCGACACTGACTGGGCTGTAAATATTGATGAACAGAAGAGCACCACTGGAGGAGCATTCTTTATGGGTGCTAGACTTGTCACATGGATCAACAAGAAGTAAGGATGCTTAGTCTACTGTAGAAGTAGAATATGTTGTTATTGCTGCAAACTTCTCAAATATTGCATGGATTAAACAGTTATTGGAAGGTATGCATATGCAAATTCTTGAACCAGTAATTATCTATTGTGATAACACAAGTGCAATAAACATTTCCAAGAATCTAGTCATGCATGCTAAAAAAAAGTATATTTCTATCAAGTATCATTATCTAAGAGAACAAGTTCAAGAAAAAGAGGTGATACTTGATTATTTGCAATCTAAGGAACAATTAGCCAATATCTTCACCAAGCCACTGCCCAAGGATGCATGTGAGTACTTGAGAAAGAGACTAGGGGTCAGACCCTTGTCTACTGGTCAATAAAATGACTATAAGGTTGCACGAGCCTACATATTATTAGAATATCATTCGTGTTGATGCAAGAAAAGAGATGGAATTCAAAGATAAATCTATACACAACAAGGTATTTATCTACTCCGAGCACCAGATTTATTGTATTACCGATGGATTGGGAATTACAAGGAGTATATTATGGATAGAAAGGATTTTTTTGGCATTACTGTCAAAAATATTTGTTTGGAATTATTGTCAAAGGGAGAGATTATATCCATTATCACTTCTTATCATCTCAAGAAGAGATTATATCCATGGGAGGGATTATACATCAAGGAGCGATTATATCCATCACAACTATCTAGAAGGAGAAATGTAACAAGAAAGGGAGAGTACATAAAAAGAGAAAGAATTGTTGACAAGAAACATCAAAAGAAAGGAGAAGAGTGAAAGGGAGAGAGTTTGACACAGAAGGATAAAATATCACATCATAGAAATAAATATTCTACATCTATCTAGTAATGGGATTGAAGAGAGAGTGAAAGTTGCAGGAATCAAATATAAGCTATCTGAGCTGACCGAGAACCAGATATTTGTATCGGTTATAGTACATAAGATTGGTAGTTTGATGAACTTCAACTGTTATATTTCATATTGTATTAGTAAAAATATAGTGTGATAATGTAGTGTGTTGCCATCAATGCCAAAGGGAGAGATTGTTGAACTATAACTGATTCAATGTTTGAAGATGTTAAGTTGATGATCATGCAAGGCATTAAATCAGTTAAAGTATTGTATTTTTATTGATGTCAACTTAATATAACATGTATGGTCATGTACATACTACCAAAGACTCAAAGAACCAATGAATCAAAGGCTATGCTTTCAGTAATGCATATAAGTCAAGTATTCACAAAGTGACTGTATACACCGACGGAGTGCACACTAATGGTCAGAGTAAAAGAGTAAAGTCACAGTGTTACCCAATGAGAAAATGCTCAACATTACCGATGAGCAAAGTCACAGTGTTACCCAATGAGAAAAGAATAGAGTAACCTGACGGACAAAATTACAGTGTTTCCTAATGGACGGAGATCGCGATGACAACTGAATTCACACCGATGGAACAGTCAATTGTCATCGACAACTAACTGAAGTGTTGACTGACAGAAATAGAGAGTTCAGAAAGGAAAAAATTCTTAGCTGTCAAAAGCTAAAAATAGACTTAACTGATACTTATCATTTTTTTAATCAAACAGATAAAGACAAGGATAAGTAATAGATTTAAAGCTGCTTTGTCTAGTTGGCAAGAAGATCTCCTTGAGATAAAACTGGAGTTTTCTTTAAATCTAATTGGCAAGAATTGTGGATCATACCAAGAATCAAGAAAGCCAAGAAATGGTGAATCTTTTCTATAAAGAGACAAACCCAATTCATTATGAATTGTGGGGTGAACAAGAGAAGAGAAAATAGACGATGAAGAGATTTCTTTAAATCTAATTGGCAAGAATTGTGGATCATACCAAGAATCAAGAAAGCCAAGAAATGGTGAATCAGGTCTATAAAGAGACAAACCCAATTCATTATGAATTGTGGGGTGAACAAGAGAAGAGAAAATAGATGATGAAGAGATTCTGAAGGAGAAGAAAGTATTCATTAAGACCTAATCAACAAGTTGAGGAAAGAGCTAGATTCTCCAGACACCAACAAACAGTGAGAAAAAATCACAGAGAAGAACAGTGTGGAGCAAAGGTATTGAATTGACTATATTGATCAAAGAGGTAATTCACTTACAATAGATCTAAAAATCTGCAATTCAAACTTTGTATGTGTGAATAGATCATTTAATGTTTTAGTTTAACCATTGAAGCATCAAGTCTCTTAACTGAGCACTACTTAAAAGTCTTTTGTAATTGAGATACATCGCAAGGAGTATCAAAAAATTTGATCATAGAAAGTAGCATTGGATATGCCCGATACCTATTAACAGGCCAAGTGAGTGTTTAATCAAGGATGGTAGCATTAGATCCTAGATACTAGGTGAAAAACTATCTTTTAGATCCTCTAAAAAGGTCACACCTAATAGTGTGTTTGTAACCTGTAACAGGGTTGGCTCTTAACCGATCTCACTTTAGAAGAGTGAAAATTTGGGTTACCGGTCCCAATGGTTTTTCCCTTAACATGGTTTCCATGTTAAAATCCATGTGCTATGTGTTTATGTGTCATTACTTTACTATTTTATATTTCACATATATAATTCTGAATTGATTGGTATACTCTAGCTATTTACTGTGTTTTGGTAAATAGAAGACTTCTTATCAGTAAACATACAGAAGAAGGTTTTACAAAGCATTCTAACAAGTAGTAATTGGTTATAATATTTCAAGGCATTCATCTTGTAGGACTGAATATAACTAGAGGCTTAAAAGTGGTAATAAGTTTTGAAGGGTTGATTTAAGGATTAATTTTTGAGGCCACTGATTCACCCCCCTCTTAGTTATTACTAACATTTACTTCATCCAAATCCTCATACTTATTTAGACTTTTAGCACAACATGGCTTGTCTTTATTGTCAAAGGCTATTTCAAGCACAACCAGTCCCTTTGGAACTTTGTTTGACTTCAAATGTAGAACCTATTTACCTAAGATAATATATTTTCCATCCAAGGTTTCTACATATCCACTAAAGTCCATTTCCCCATCTCCAAACTCTGTTTCATAGTGCAGAAATCTCAAAATATCCACATCATCATCAAAAAATTTCCAACTATCAACATTATATGGTATAGAAGCCCTAGATTGAATCTCTATTTGAGAGATTCTAGGAAATATAACATCTTCTAGCCTTAAAAGCAGTATTTTCTAGCAAGTCTACCATTATGTTCTAGCTTCTATCCATCTAATCAATACTGAATGCATCAAAATTCTCCAGTTCATCCTAGACAACATTTCTGTATTATTTCAAAATTTGATTTTTTAAAGCATACTTGGATCTTATTTGAGACACCACTAATTTGGAATCTCCAGTCTCTTTGAGACATTTAATTTCATGTCTTGAAGCCAATCTTAATCCTATTAACAAAGCTTCATACTCTACAACATTATTCGTACATGCAAATAATAGCATGAATGTGAATTTGAATGTTTTACCAGTGGGAGATATTAGTAAAACTCTAGCACCAATTCCCTCCCTACAACTAGCACCAGCAAAATATATCACCCATAAATTATTTTGTTCTGATAAATTATTTTCATCCTCAGATAACAAGATATGTTGAAACTTTCCTTCAACCTCCTTGTCTTGTGCTTGGAAAGATCCCATATCAGTGTCTAGAAAATAGTTCATGTTATCATCTTCTTCTTCCTCAATCATGTGAGGAGTTTTGGTTTCTCTAGACACCTTGATATTTTCACCAGCAATATTAAATGTAGAAAAAGATAGATTACACTAAATAATTCCCTCCTTTGAAGCACTCCATTTTCTTGATAACAACATTCCATATTGGGGGGGGAGGAGGGAATGTCCACAACTAGGACACTCATTGTTAGTACTTTGTCAGGGTATGCAGCCAGCTTATAAGGTGAGGCTTTAATAGTATTAATAACAGACACTTCTCTAGAATCCATGGCCTAGCATCTCCCATGTGGTCTATCCACCTTTAATCCCATTGACTTAATTACATCAGTAGGCATGACAGTATTAGATGATCTATAATCTATCATACAATTATTTTACATCTTTTCATTTATAACTAAATTCAGGATGAAAGGATCTATAGTCCACAAATAATTACTAACAAAATTTGTATCCAAGTAAATTTGAGGAATATTTGAAACAATTTCATCAGAATCCTTTGGCCTACTTAAATATTTATCTTGTAGATCTACCATTTTCTTATTTTCTTATGGTCCAAGAATCTTTGTAGAGCTAACACCTTTTACCCATGTTAAAGCTTTCTCCTTGTGTTCACTGATTCTCATCATTTCCAATAAAGGAACCTTTATAGTAATTTGGGATAGGATTTTCCCCATATCAACAGGGGTATATTTCACGTCAGATACATCTTTCTTTTCATTTACACAATCTTCATCCTCCACTTGAGAGGCTGATTTGGGCTCAACCCTCTTTTGTTGTTTACTTTCCTTTTGAGGAAGAGGAACAAGATTTTCTGGTATTTTTCTTCTCTTTGTACACAATATTCAGACTAGTAGGCTTATTTTTCTTTTTTAGCCAAAACTTTCTTGGCACCCTCAGCCTATTTTTATTTTTCTTGTGGTCGTTTGGTACTTTTTTTGGTTTCTTTAATAAAAATAATTGCAGGTTTCCATCTGCAATCCCAACTATTCTATTTCTTAATTTATAGTTACCCCTTGCTTTAGTAACCATGTTGGATGTAATCTAAGAAATTTCATCATGAGAGGGTCTTCTAAAAACTGGGGTATCCTCACCATTCTCAGCATTGCACCTCATATTATCAATTTCCCATTCTTCTATATTAGATTCACTTTGTATATAATATATTCCTTCTCTTCTTAGTGAGCCAGATCCAAATTGTTTTTTAATCTCATTATCAGAACCCACTTCATACCACAAATGTGAAGAGACCATGTCACAACCACTATCATCATGCAATTCATCTTGATCATCGCCTTGGTCTTCACTTGTAGATAATTTTGAAGCAATAATACAATAATCAGGGTTATGAGGGAATTGGTAGGCCATGCACCAAGAATTGTCATTTCACATGTTAACATTGGCTTTATGTAAAGGATCATGGGTTTTATCATCAGATTTGTCTTTTTGTTGTGGGAGAATAGTCTTCACATCTTTCCATTGGGTATTATAGGGATAGTTCTATATGACGAGGGTATCTGATGTCGGCAGATGATGTAATTAAGAATAAACATTGCTACTGTTTTGCCACTAGCAATGGTGAGAGGTACTGCCTCCACCCACTTAGTAAAATAATCCGTAGCTGTAATGATATACTTATGTCCGTTAGAGGACGATGGGTAGATCTGACCCACCAAATCAAAGGCCCATTTCTGAAATGGCCAGAAAGTAATGAATGGAATTAGCTCTTTAACTAGAGAGTGAATCAGGTTTCCATGTAATTAACATTGTTTATAGGACTTGGCAAACTGCGTTGCTTCTTTCTCCATATCTGGCCAGTAGTAGCCAGCTCTAATAAGTTTGCGGGCCAATGTCAGGCCATTATAATGTGACCCACAGATGCCTTCGTGCACTTCTACTAACGCTTGTTTCGACTCATCGGGTTCTAGACATCTAAGGAGGGTACCGTCTAGACCACGTCTATACAAGTCATTGGCAATGATAACGAACCGTGAAGCACTGTGGATAAGGTGACATTTCTCATTCCGGGAGTAAGTGTCCGGAATGATCTGGTCATGAAGGTAGGAGAATATGTGGTGGTAGCGAGATGAATCATGTCCCATGATGGAACAGATCATCTGAGAGTCGGGAGAGTCATAGGCAGGGTAACATAACGTCTCCACCAGGAACTCGTGTCGAAAATCATTTTCAGGCAGTTGCATCATAGAGGAAAGCGTAGCCATGGCATCTGCTGCTTTGTTATCTGCCCTCAGAACCTATGAAAATGTGATGTGAGTGAATTACTGTCTAAGAGCATCAACCATCCTTTTGTAGGGTATCAACTTATCGTCTCTCGTCTGATAGACTTCATTAACTTGATTGATGACCAATTGAGAATCTCCAAGAATATTCAGTTCATCCACGCGCC
>MU223746.1:1546210-1623482 GCA_018584345.1 Thuja plicata
AGTGCTAGGACTTTATTAATTAAATTAATTCGATCATAGGGTTTGTTTAGCCAAATAGATATTTAGGAATTAAATATGATGTATGATTAATACAGATTTATGATTTTCTGCATTTGACACTCAGGTCAAGTAGAGTCGGTGAAAACTCAGAATTTGCCTAGTACAATAGGACTTTGATGATTTAGAAGAATAACAAATGCAACAAAATTGGTTGGGTTGCAAGATGCCAATTTTGGGGTGTTACAACATAAAGCAAGTAAAGATTAAATTCTAACACACCCCTTTAATCTTTACTTGGGGTTTTACAAAAATATGCAACTGGATTATCCTTCTTGCAGTAGAGGAGGATAACTTGTGTTTCTTCACTTTGTGTTGAAAGTAGGTGATGGTGCAATGATAAGTGCTCCGATCTTGAAATAGTATTCCTTTGATTTTCATAATGCAAGAGTGTAGGTGTTTGTGGATATAGGCCCAAATCTTGAGATTGTTCGTTGGTACTTGTCCAAGAAGAATCACCTAAATCTACAAAGAAACAAGAACCATGAGGTGATCTCCCATTATTGGGATTTCCTCCTAAAACTGAATCAGTAGAAGCTAAATGTGAATCATTAAATGTAATTGCATCACAATGAGGTTTTGTAAACCAAATGGATTCATTACTAGATACATAATAAAGAATAGAAGTAGGACAATCACCATTAATAATATCTTCAAGAGGATTAGAGTTTAGAGAAGGAGGTTGGTCCTCCATGATAACCATTTGAGTGTCATGAAATTCATAATCAACTTTGGAGCAAAGAGGAACATAATCTCCTTTAATACATAAGGACAATGTGACATGGATAAATGTATTAATAATTTCATCTTCATGATCTAAAATATTATCCAAAGTAGAATAAGTATTTGTAACATCATCAACCTACAATATGTTAGCTTGATGAGAAAAATAGAAAGTGAGGGGATCATCCCCAAGGCAAACATCATCACAAGGGTCATCCCAAATAGGAAATTTATTCAAAGGATACATAATGTCACAGGGCAGAGTTTTGTGATTTTGAAATGTATTCTCCAGGACATGCCAAAGCTGATGAGCCTTAGTATAATCGATGATAAGGTGATATAAGTCAGGATTTAAAGAGAAGCCAATTAGTCCAAATGCTTCCTCATCTTTGAACTGCCAGGTATCCTAGTCAGCTTGAGGAGCGGTGGATGTCAGTTTCAAATTTGGTGAAGTCACAATATACGAAAGGTGTCGAGTTTTTAGAAAATCAAGCATGTGCGGCCTCCAAATAGTATAATTGGAATTTGTAAGTTTAAAAATCGGCATTAATGTAGAAATGATTAGTTATCAAAAAATAACCGAAATACAAGATGCAAGATAAAATGATGAATCTAAAAAACTAATTTAATGCGATTAGTAAATATTAGTATGCCAAAAATATTAAATATTCAAATAAGTTTAAATTTTTGTTAAGGTGATGAAACAAATTTTAATTACAACCAAATTACCAAATAGCAATTTAAATGGGTTAGAATTGAGATAATAGATATATAGTTAAAGCGAAATTAAAAAATATTAAGCTGGAAAAATGTTTTAACCTTTAAAATTTTTGGTTAGATTTAAAAAAAAATAAATTTAAAGAATTAAACTTAGAGAATTAAAATGATATACTAATATGATTTAAAATAAAAACCAAATAAACTAAGGATAATAGAATAAACTAAATATAGAGCTGACAAAACTTGCCAACAAACCTTCAAGAAAAACGTTAGAATAATGATTAGCTACAGAATTTAAAAGATTAACTTCCAATTAAAAGATAAAAAATAAAGATAAATTAGTCTGGAGATATATATTAACAATAAATGAAATGAAGGACTGCAAAGTAATGACTATAATTTGCAAGTTTGAAAGGAATAAGAATCAAATGATGAAGCCTGCAAGTAACCTGCATAAGAGTAAAAAAAAAATGTAAAAGAGATCTGCAAAGACAGCGAAGGGACAAAGAATACATAAATTCTCTATAGTAGAGATAGAGAGATAGAACTGCAAGAGGCATGCAAATAATGAGCCAAAGCAGAGGAAAAGATGCAAAGATAACAAGGAATCCTGCGCTAAGAATGATAATGATACCTTTAGCATGAAAATATTGTACGTTACCAGATGTTAGAAAAGGTGCAAAAAAAAAAAGAAAAAAAAAAGCAAGCAATGAATGTGATGTCTTGTACCATACAGAGCCTGCAGAGATAAAGGAATTATAACTATGCTATCCTTCATGATTTTATTGCTCAATCTGATGTTGTTACCTTCTACAATGCATGTTGCACTGGCAAAATTGGCCTCTTCGGCAATAGGACGAGTTGTGACTGAAACGCTTAAACCTCAAAAAAATCTATTCAGCAAAGAATATAAGTACTATTATAGAAGCAAAGCTCAAATGTGATACTGATGTAAAAGCTGCACACATATGGATGATGAAAATCACATATAAGATATCAGATTATAATAATTTTTTTTAGAATAGAATATAAAGCCCAAAAATCTTTTGACACGAAGCAAACGATCTTCATATTTGTGTCATCTCTTACAAGTAAAAAAGATAGATTTTTCAAATAACTTGTATATTAATGATGTTAGAAATAATGTAGACAGTTTACAAAGTTACGTTATTTCCAACAACCACATAATAGTTAGAAACACAATAGAATGGAAGTCCAATTTCATAATCTAAATTAGTATAAATAAAAAACCTCTAAAAAAGGCATGGGATTCCATAACTTATATTACTATATTTAAACAAGAAAAGTAAAGTTTAAGTGAAAGAATAAAACTAATGAAAAAAGAACCATACCTTCTCAGTTTGAATATTTAAAGCTCGATTCATAAGTAAAAGGTCGAATTGAGAAAACTAAACTTTGCAAGGTTGCTAAGAGTATAAAGATAGAATTAAGGTCTGAATAGGCATATTTTTTTATTAAGCTAGATATGAAGAGAATCGACCCTCTCCAGCTTGACATTAATGCATCTACAGTAGCCGAATCTATTTTGAGAGCACCAAAACTAAAATTAAAGCAGCAGCACCTATGGGTTTTAGACCATGAGAAACTATTGATTTTTCCTCCTAAAGAAGATAGGATGAAACTTCATTTCGCCATGCAAGAAATCAGAGATTTATAAACTAGTAACAAATATATAAGAAGAAAATCAAAGGTAAAACCTGTAAGATTGTTAGAGAGAAATAACATGCAGGTATAGAGCCAAAACATGCAAAAGGAATTTAGATATATGAGAAATTTGATAAAAACAAAGATTGAACCTATAGATTGTTAGAAAAAAACATGCAAAATATAGAGGTTCCAAACATAGATATAAATGTAATAAGAATACACAGATATAAACAAATTTCTGATTGTAAAGAGCAAAATAACCCTGCAAACAGGAAGATTAGATTAAAGATGTTTAAATAAAAAAGTAAATAGATTAAAGCTTAGAATTTGAATGAAAGATGAAGAACAGAGCCAAGAATGAAAGTCTCCAATCTTGCACAAAACAAGTCAGTATTGTATCCAATAGAAACCAATAATGTATGCAAAAGATAAATCGGGTTTGGCAGTAAACCAGCCAAACCCAAAAAAAATTCAAATTTTTCTCAACACTCTCTCAAGAGTCTCCGATATTGGAGTGCTCCAAGATATGGTAGCTCCTTCACCTGTAAACTAAATCAAAAATTAAACCAACCTGCTCTGATACCATGTTAAAATAATAAAAAAAATAAGGTGAGATAGGAAGTTGTTTAATTCAATGAGAAGGAGAATGAAGATTTACCATGAATAATTCAAATACTAGGAGCATGCACCAAAGATCCAAACAACAAGGAGACAAGATTTTGAAGGGGGAAAAGCATGAAAAAACCCTCATGATATAGAGATTGGGAAAAAATTCCTGAGAGAGAGAGAGAGAGAGAGAGAGAGAGAGAGAGAGCCAAGCTCATACAATAGTATTTGAGAAGTGTTAACCTAAAAAAAACTAAAGAGAGAAGGAGAGACATCTCTTTAATAGAGATGTGAGAGAGGAGTTGCATGGTAACCTCCATATCTATGAATTCCACATGTCAATAGTGTGTGAGACAAGTGTAGGATTCCTCATAAGGAGGAATAACTAAATAAGAAAATACATAAAATGAATTATCCTCACAAGAGGACAAAATAGGTGTAGGGATTCCATAGGAATCTCCTACTTACATAAAGCAAGTAGAGATTAAATTCTAACAGTTTCAATGTTAACTACTATATTATATGCTTCCCTAATATTTCTAGGGTTCTTTTCTCTAAGGAGATATCCCATTTTTGCATCAAATGTATTCATATAGGTTGCGAGACATACCTTATCATCCAACCTCATCACTTGAAACAACATGTGCATAGCTCTTTGGAATCTTATGTTGAATTCAACAACCTCTTTATTTGGGTTTTTTCTTATGTTGTTGAACTAATTCAACATAAAACCTTCATTTGTCTTGTCACCATATTGATCCCTAAAACAATCTTTAACTTCATTCATGGACCATAGACAATCATGAGGCAGTCCTCTAAACCAATCCTTGGCATCGACAGTTAATGATTGAACAAACATTTTCATCATCACACCATCATGTCCAACCTCATAATCATCCATCATATTAATAAAATTCTTTAAATGTTTTTCACATGTTATGACATTATTGCCAACAAATTTTGGAATTTATCTCTAATTTCTTTTGGAATTTCATTGGGATAACCAGGAATACCAAGGAAGCTGAATTGTCTATAGCTTTTAGCATAGACATGTGATTTTTGGATTGAATTGGTACCTTGAGAAGTTAATGCTTTAACATTGGATGTGGTAGCACTCCTAGGACCAGCTGGTGGTGGTATAATTGTTGTTGTATTCATAGGTATTCCAACGTTTTCATATGGTGTTGAGGAAGTAGTAATAGTAGGAGGAGGACAAAAGGATTGCCTGATAAATTCAATTTTCTTTTTCATTTCCAGAGAAGAAGCTTCCAACTCTGATTTCTCAAGCTCCTTGGCTATATTATCCTTCTCCCTCTTAGCTCTTTCTAGTCCATTGTCCAATTTGAACATTGGATCCACTGGAACCCCTTTATTTGTAGGCTCATTTATTTCAATTCCTAAAGCTTTTTTCTTACCCTTATCCTTAGGATTTTGAGTATTATACTATTGTTGGATAATAGGTTCTTGTTCAACCTTCTTAGGTGCAGTAGTAGAATTGATTGCCTCTAAATATAGCAATTTCCTTTTCAACTATTCAGATCTAATATGAGCTTGTCTAACCCTATCCTCCTTATCTTAGTTTCTTAGTTGTCTTATGGCAAATTTCTCCTAGACTCTCCTTTCTATCTCATTAACTTCTTCAAAAAATTCCTTAGAATTTGGGAGAGTTTTTTTAGATTCAAAAGTTTCTTCTCTAACGACTCTTTCTCTTCTGTGATTGTGGCTTGTTTGATGAGGGGGAGCTTGGATCACTAGGGAAAATCCTATTCTCTTCACCTCTTCTTTTAATTCTAGACCTCCTTTCATGTCCTTGAGTTTTATTATAGATCATATTCTTGGTATATCTTGTTCCATACTCACCTCTCTCACTTTGATAATAATAATCACCATACACACCCATTTCCTCTACCCTACTATTCTTGTTTTTCTTCCAAGCCTGAGGAGTACTCCTACATCCCTTTTATTCATTGATTGACCAACTTTGGAAGTCAACGGAAAGTCACCTTCCGATTTATCTTCAGGATGATTCTTCATCCAGGATCTAGTATTCTTATAAGTCATATTCAGATAATTTATATGAAATAATGATTTATCACTCAACACTGCTACGGGAATTTCTTCGAGTCGCCACCCAACACTGGTTGGGAAAATACACACTATATTTTAGAAATGTGAATTGTGCAACAAAGTAACTTCATAGGATAGAAGATAACAACAAGGGGCTAAGAAAATCCCAATAAATTTTCAATGGTGCAACAAATCCCTAGGACAAGCAAAGTATAACTCTGTACTTTCAATGGTCAACTAATTGGTTTAAAATAAGTAAGCAGGCCAAAAGTATAGCTCAACTTGAAAAACCTTTACTTATGACAAATTGATTCTATTCTCTAGCGGAGTCACCATTTTGTTTGTGTTTGAAATTATTTTATGCTTAAAAAGCTAGCAATATACCTAGAGATTGATCTTAAAGAATGGATAATTCCAAGTATGGGAAATCTGAAGTAATTGGACCAACTATAGGGACAAGACTGTCCTCTACACTTTTGGTTCTGCAAGACCAAGGTGGTACACCTAATCCAGCTCAATATATAACAATTTGCAACTTCCTCTAGATTTAAAATATCAAAAAATGATAATGAAAAGCACTCACTCACTAATTCTCAGCTATCATGAAGAACATACAACAAAATAATAATGAGACTTTAAAGGATTTTGGAATTATCTTTATAATTGAAGAATATTGTCAAAACCTAACCAAACATGTATCAAAGTAGAAGATCTTTATCTCAGACCAGTGCCTTATCCATCGGGCAATATCCTTTAGTAAGATATAGAAACACATATATGTACTATTGTCAAAGATTCCAAGACATAAACACAACTATCCCAAACCCATATTACTAATAAAATCCTGGTGCCTATCAAGATGAATTTATGTTTTATTTAGAGCATCATTTAATTTTATCCTAGATCAAAACTCAAAAATAGAAACACATACACAGATAAACTCTATGCAAATGAATTAGAAAATTCAAAATTCATAAGATAAACACCAAAGGAGAGACTAAACTCTAGATATTAGTATTAAGTGTGAAGAATCATTTTGTAGATACCTAAATTTGGTCAGGTGTTCTAAACAACTGAATCTGCATTCAAATAACATGAAAATGCTCTAAATCAATCAGAAGGCAATTTTATCAAATCAAATGGACCAATTTAAATCAAAAGGGACTAAATTTCATCAGATCGAAGGATCAATTAATAAATATATTGATTAATTAAATATAAGCCTAAAAGGGATAAATCTAAGTTATATAATGTATTTAATCAATTAATTGTAGTTTTAAATTAAAAATCCAAATCAACCTATTCCTTACATGGCTAATTTAATTAATTAATTGAATTAATTAAATCCTTATTTCTTTCAACAAAGGGGACAAGAATTTGAACAACCAATGAGAATCAAGGATTGAAAGCACATGGAAAACTTTAAACTTTGCAATCTTGATCACTCATTTTTTCTCTTTAAATCCTCATCACTCAATTTGTCTCTTTGTCCCAACCTTTGAGACCACCATTTAAATGGTCTCTGCATTTGAAACCATTTGAAAGCCTTCAACTCAACTAAGCCTAAATTATGATAAACTTAACTCTACCCCCTACCCTTGGGAAATCCTATAAATACTAAGCATTTTTAGAGAATTATCAATCATTGACATTCATGAGAAATTGCATCCTTACTATAGAGAAATTCAGCAAGATCATAAGCATTTGAGAGCATATTTGAGCATATTTTGAGAAATTGAGATCATAATAGAATGAATTGCATTGGAAATTTGAGAGTTGTGAGCTAGATTAAACATCATCTTACACAAACTCACATTCTAGGACTGTCACTTTTGGAGATTAAGGCTGAGAGATCCAATAGCATGCTTAGATAGAGATCCATGGAATGTTAAATGCTTTATTTGTCAATTCTTAAACTAAATTGTATTATTGTTTCTATAAAATTGATAGATTTCACCTTTATTTCATGAAGGCATGATTTATACATATAAAAATGACGCCCACTGTGGGGCTTTAGGCCTTTAATCTCCATTTTTCTTCCATTTTGCATGTTTTTGTGTGTTTCTTGTCTCTTTTGTAGGTTTCCGATGAAGTCTCACATATAAGATAAATACTCATGCCTACAAACAACAAAGTCACATGTACAAGTCATTCATTCTACGTGTACAACAGTAAAGGCTCGCTTATGAGATAAATAGTCACACCTACGAATAGTGAAACCACACCTACAATCTTTCTTCTCTCACGTGCAATGTCTTACCTCACATTTGATATAGGTTTTTTGTGCATTTAAATTCTATCTCACGCTTAATATTCCATAATTTGCGCTTAACAGTCTGCCAACTAACGTATAGGCTACTTTAAAATTGTGCTTAGACTGTAGCAAAGTTGTGCATATAAGATGTTAAATCACGCGTATAGTGATATGTATTTTTCAACTTGTAGAATATTAAATTCTAATTTTTGACAGTGTTAGGACTGTTAGGAAATTAGGGCTTCCATGGCAGATTTTCAAAAGTTGCAAAGTGTTTCCTGTCTATTTTTCGCATGAGTGGGATGCAAAACACTATTGTAGCCATGTTTTGTTCCATTTAGGTTGTCTCTATGGAGTCAAATCAATCTCTTAGGTATTGGTGTCTTTTCTAATTTTTTTTATTCTTTAGATTATTCAGGTCATATATCCCACATTGGTCATGTGGTGAAGTAACTTAATGTTTTTATACTCGAGCCTGCAATAGGTTAAGTGTCGAAAGGCATGCACATTTTGGCTGATGGTTTGTGAAGTGTTGCGGTTAGTCATGACCACCTGATGGACAAGGTGGATAATTTTGTGGGCCCGTGCTTAGATGACAAGTTTTGTGAGGTAACAGGTGGCGGCAGGGTGCAATGGCGTAGTCTAAGTCATTGCAGGTCCAATCGGATTGTGCAATGGGGCAAGTGTGACATGTGGAAGGTTTGACAAGTAGTAGGCTAGGTTGGATGGACATGTAGCAAAGGTCCTAGCGAGTAAGGTGGTTCCACATGGCACAATTGGCAGAGTGGTTAGGTGGGATCAAAAAGATGAATCAAGTTAGAAGGCAATGTGTGGTAGTGAATGGAAAAAGATTGTGAAAGGAAGATCGAGATCCAATGGTGATTTGCTACAGCATGAAGGAAACATGCTAGGAAGATAAGAATCACATAGTATCGAAATTCATGACACATGTTTAGATCAGGGACTAGGTAAGAGTGTGCATCCAACACAAGGAAAGAAAGATAGGTGGTTCTGAAGCCCAATGGGATGTTACCACATGGGAATTGGTTGGCCCAAGTGTGGGTGCTTGTTGCTGAGTCTTAGAATAAATTTTTGTAAATAATTAAGTGATTTTGTGACTCAGTGTAGACTGTAGATTGAGGGAAAGATGTGCAGTTGGTGTTAATTCACATGATAAACCAAGGGTTAGGTAAAATTTTTGGCAATTTGATGACTACGTTATCTCTGCATCTCGTGATAGACCGTGGTCAAGCCTGGGTTAGTTAAAGTAAGTTTCATAAAGTGGCCAGGTAGCCTAAAACTCATTGACAACCATGTTTTAAAGTTGCAAAAAGGTCTTAATCATTTCTATTGATGTGTTTGGCACTAGAGAAGTAGCCATTGTATGGAATATCTAAAAAATTTAAACTTCTCTACGCATTTTATCATGGTGGCATGTTCTTAGAATTGCAGGGGAGTGGCTTGAGGTCTCTTTTGGTCCATGTTTGTCTTAGTGGTGTCATTTGTGTGTCTGGGGATATTCTCTATGGGTCTGAACGCATTTACTATAGCATGGTTGTTTATGGATCTCTGTTTACTTTCTATTTTTGGATGTTTCTACCATGCTATTAGTAATCTGCATTGATGAGATTGGATCTTTTCTTTCAACTTGGCGAGTGCTTTGTTAGGACAGATCTTTTAGTGATCTTTTGGAGAAAGATCAACTTGCGAGATAGGATTGCATTTATTTCTTGGAAGGATAATTGTTCAGAACCCTCTCCTAGGGTTTTCTCATTCTATTTAGGGCTTTCTTTTCTTTGTGTTGAGGGTTCCATAATTTTTGACCCTAAGTGTGATGCAGGAGCATCCTGGGTGTAAGGGCAATCTTGCATCACCCAAAAATATGTGTTCTTCTATTCAATAAGGGCTATTTTGTACAAAGCTACTATTTTTGGAAACTTACTATTTTTAGTAAGTTGGTCATTTGAACTCAGAATGTTCTAATTTTCTAGGTGAAGGTTCATCTTAGTCATATAAGAATGCCAGTTGAATTTCATTGCCAGGTCATCTGTATTGGCGAAGTTATTAAGGATTTACTATTGAGATTTTAGGGTGCAAAATATTTGAGCTCAATTTTTAGGACCTTAGAGGATCCAGAACGAGGTCAAACCCCCGGCTAACTAGTGCTTTGCAAGTTAGGCACTGTAGATCGCGATCTCCCATTTCTGAAAAGTGGTTATAATAGCCAAACAGAGCTACGGTTCAAAAGTTATGGCTTCCGAAAGTTGGGCTACCTAATCTCACATTTTGTAAATATTTAAAGCCGACCCTTTTGTAATAAAAGTGAAAAATAATTAAATTCTAAGGGGAAGTCGGCCTTAATGGCTAGATTTTTGGAACCTTCTCGGGCGGTGGAAATTGCCTATATAATGAAGGCCCGTAGTGTTGTCTAGGGAAGTTCTAGGTGGATCTGAGTAATAATTCGAGGCTTTGTCCTACAGAATATTATAAGGGAAATGACCATGTGGCTTTGCATATTGTAATTCTGAAAGTTTGTAATTCCACATTTGTGGAGATAATAAGAAGCCCCTTTTCTGTTCTTGCAAATTGTTGTTGTTTCATTGTTTCTGTTATGTGTTTGTGGCATTAAGGGGAGCTGCCTTCATCAAAGTGTTGGCTCAGAAGTTTGAGTTCCAGGGATATATCATATTTGTATCAGACTATAATTGATGATAAGATAGATACTTCTTGATCTTTTTCAAATTATTGAATGGTGTCGTTATTCAATTATACTGTTATAGATTTGGAATCATTATACTTAATACAATTATCTCAGTTTCAAGTCTGTCCTTGGCTTTCATTGTATGAGTTTTGGATTTTCTAGTCCAATACATAGAGTTATCTGTGTGTATGCTCCATTCCATAGTTCTGATTTAGGATCAGAATAAACATGTTTTGGGTGAAACATAGATTCATTTGATGTATATGCATAGGGATCTTATAAGAAAGTGTATGATCTGATATAGTTGTGTTTATGGCTATGAGCCCTTTCCAATAGGTTGTCTTCTCTTTCAGTACTTTTATTGAAGAGGTTCCCCAATGGATAAGGCACTGATCAAAATATTTTCTATTCTTTGTTGATACATGTCTGATAGAGTTTGGTTATATTCTGCAAATTTACATCAAAATGATTACTAAGCTCTTTCATATCCTATGGTTGTTGTTTTTATGTCCTACATGGTAATAGAGAGACAATGAATTCTTGGTTAGTATTTATCAGTTTCTTACCATCATATTTTGTTGTAATCCAGAGTGATAAAGAGTTGTAAGTGTTGACGGGACTTTGTGACCGGTCTCATCAACATAGGTAAGTTGTCATCGAGTACCGGGGTACCAGCCAACTTTGCCTATAAAGGTTGTCCCGGGAATAAATTCTATGGGCCTTCAAGCACCTAAGTGTTGGGTCTCGATAGTGCGGGAGCTAAGTTGGGTGTGTGACTATTTTGTTTGGGGGGATAGCTGGTTTTTGGCTTGTCTTCTCTAGGGATTTTGGTGAGTTGGCATTTCCTGCAAGCACTTGGATCATCAAATAAAATTTGAAAGATATGCCAGGGTTAGAGTGTATTCATTCTACTTATAGTTGTGTGAATACATTTAAAACATCAACCATGCTCTAATGGACTATACTAAATACTGAACATATAAAGAAGTATAAGTTCATACATAGTCAATAGAAAGAGGAAAGGAGGTCATTAATCTACTTAAACATTAGAGAAAAGGACATAAAATAAATACAACACAAAAGAGTGTTAACTTAGAGATCAAGACACCAACAACATCATTGCAAGAATCATTCCTTCTTCATTAACAGTTTTCTAGCATCACTACTGTGTACATAAAAGACTCCAAGAGAGCATCTATCTACTGCAAACTACTAAGAACTACCAAGCATTGAGCTCTATAACTACTAGAAGTGAAAATGCTAAAATTCTAATAGTATGGACTTCAAAATCATCAATTTCATTGGCCCCTGGAATGAGGTCGAACTTATTATTTATACACATACTTGCCCTAAAGTTTAAGCTAATCTAACTATACACTCAATCTTAAAATATAATATTTGGTGGCCAGTACTACCTGCACCAATTACAATCACCTCGAAAAGAACCGGGGTCTGACATGTCAGAATAATAAGACAAGAAGAAAGTATGGAAGAATCAGCCTCAAGAAGAGCGCTTAAGGAAGAAGAGAAGAAATCTAATATTTTTGGAGTTTGAGGCTACATGCCTCATAAATGTAATATGCTACTCACTGTCTTCGATGTACTAGGTAGTTAATGTTGGAGTGACGCCTTGGGAAGACCATCTGTCAAAACCATATTTCCATCCAACACACTCAATCGGGATCACCTACTTCTTGACACCCGTTACTGACTGCTGGATAGTGACCAGTTGGCTCTAGGGAACCTGGACACGGGTCACTGAAAGAATACAAAACTGTGGATCTAGAATTCTAGAGTCTGGGAGCTTATGCTCAAAGAATAATGAATATAAAAAAATGTACCCTGCTGGTGAAAATCTCTAGAATCTATAGAAATTTATTGTTCCTTACTGTTCTTGAATGCCTCCAAAATTTGGCTAATGCCATCTCTATCCATATCTCTGATGCTGTTCCACCAGCCGCATACAATTTTGACCTTTTCTTCAACATCCGCGGCTCCTTCTCAAAATTCATCTACTAGTTTCATGGATTCATGAGCCCAGAGTATAATTTTTAGATATTCTTGATAGCTTCCCTCCATCAAATTCCCCAGCAGATTGATATCAGGACTCTATCAACTCATCATATTTTCTAAGGATGTAGTCCTCCTAGGTACAAGTTCTAGTGGTGAAGGGATCAACTTCTGAAACCCTCCTAATAAATTCTTTGTATATGGTCAATGGATACCGAACCGCCGTGACTTTCTCTTTCAAGGCCATGACTAGTTGCTTGCTTACCTTAATCTTGAGACCAAGTCTAGAGTATTGGGCCCGGAGGAAATCAAATGATTCCACTCCCAAAATGTCTGCCTCTGTGATGGCCTCCTCTCTAGAGTACATTACTTCCTCAAATCCTATTTTCCATCCTTCATATTTTTCTATGTTATGTTCCCACAAGATGATGACATTGTGTACCTGGTCCAAAACATTATGGACCAAGTAAAGGTCTGAGAGTGATGCCTCTAATAATTTCCTTATGGCCTTTATTTTCTTGGCGATCCACCCATCTACAGCTTGGGCCTTCTTTTTCATGACCCTAAGAGCATCCATGTCATCCTGCGGAAGCGGTGGTCTAGATGTGGAGGCTTCCAAATGGATCTCAACCAGTGGCTGTGTGATTTCTGCAAGAAGTCTAAGGATATTTTCATTCTTTTCCCTTTCCTCCTTTAACTTATGTGACTGTTTGTCATAGCGGTCCTCCACTAACTTGGTGGCCTCCCTCAGTAGGTCTAGCTCACCTTTCATATCTCTCCTCCACAATGTCACCTCTGTGATCACATAATATTCGGCCCTTGTGGCTGCAACATCTGTATCTAGGGGAGGGGTTGCAAAAATTGCAAAGGTGCTTCATCCTAGACTAGTCTGAAGAGTATGGATGATCCGGGCCTTTTTAGGCTTTCTAGCCTCTAAGTGCTGGGCCATCATCTTGACCAAGGAGAGGGGAACACTTGCTGCCACTGAGGATTTTATTTTCTTGGATTCTACCAGCCATTGGGGAGGCTGGGGTGGTCTTCCTACTAAGGCCTGGGCATCAGGGCCTTCTTTGGAGTTTGGTGGTGTATCTCTGGCATTTGTGGTCGTATCAGACTCTTTTTCTTTTTCCTATTCCCTAGGGGTCTTTGTATCTTCCACCCTGGTGGTGTCTTCTTCTGTGTCGGGGACCCCATCTCCACCAGGATTGGTATCATCTATATTTCTAGGGTTCTCCCCATCTTTATCAGCATCTATAGTTTCAACATTTGTGTCTTCGAGGTTCTCCCCCTCATCTTGCTGTTGTTCCTCATTTTCTCTGGCATCGCCCGCCGGACATCTTCCTCCATTGGCTTATCTTACAGAGGTGGTGGAGGTGTCTATCCAATTTTTGACTATTGGGCCGCTCTGACCACCTCATTGAATGTACTATGGGGCACTTGATCACCCAGAGTAACTAAAGGTGCCTGGAGCATGACAGTTGGGGGTACGGTTGATGTTGGAAGTTTAGTTTCCCCAGTTGTCAATTGCTCATTCTTTGTTTTCCTTTTGTCTATCTTGGCCTCCTGGACTGGTGTTTCCTCCACGTCTTGTAGACCCTTTTGTGACTCTTCTTGTTTAGGTTTCTAGACCTCTTTTTCTGGAATAGCCTCCTACTCTGGTCTCTCCCCTTCATCGGGTATTATTGTACATCTTATGCGGCTATTTCTTCCACTTCCTTGTCAATCTTCTTGTGTATATTCATGAGTTCATTCATCCCAAAGATGTCATCAAAGTAATCATGTAGGAGAGAAATCTCTGGGAGGTCATCCATTTTGGGGGAGTCCGAACTGACCTCCCCCAGGGGAATATTGGACATGTCAGGGCCCATGTATGTACTCGGGGGATTGTCCACCCTCTGCTTCTTCTTTCTCTATAGTGGGGCTCTGACATCCAGAATGTCCATAGATTTTGTCTCAGTGAACACTTTCTCTTGCATAAGCGCCACTAGTGAAGGGGATCCCATTTGGCATGCAGATCCCACTAGAGTTGCAAGGAGACCCTGGGAGAGTTGACCGCTTATCTTTTGACTTGTCAGCCTAGATGCCTCCATCTATTTGTGAATTTGTTTCAGCATAGGGAGCAGTCCCTGGGGTGGGAGATCTTTCTTCTCCCTCCCCTTTCTTTTGCTTGGTCCCACGGCCCCAGAGGTTGAAGCAGACCCCCACAAAATAGGACATTTTCAGTTGCTCCTCGGACACACCCATTCAAAATACTTATGAATTTTTTTGATGATGGGATGACTGACATCCTCAATGGTTAAGTTCTCTAGGGTGTCCCAATCCACTGGATGAAGATCTAACTTGTCGATCCCTTGTGCTTTATATGTTGGGTCTTCTAGAGGCCCATCATCTAAAAAAGCCTTTGGAAAACCTTAAAGGTCAAGGGCCTTCATCAAGCCTTTGGACATCTGCAAATTTTGGCAAGCTCAGAGATCAAAACTATCCTGGAAATCTTCCCAGAAATCTTCAATGTCAACTTTGTGTAGTGGGGATGCCCGGGATAATGCCTCCTTTATTTTTCCTATCGGATCAAAATTGATTCTAGTATAGTGGAATTCCACCAGTCCTAGACTTTTTAGCTCATTATCGGCTTCCTTAGCCACCACGAGACTACAAGAATAATTCTTGCAAGTCATCGAGAATGGAATAGATGTAACTTTCTTCAAACCAAAGAATGCATGGAGTTCCAGGATTTTCTTGCAAAACTCCAAAAGAATGATCTAATCCCCGCAGTGCCTAGGGAGTAGGTAGGGCTTCCTAGAGAAGCTGGTCACCCAAATATATGTATGCTACTAGAATTGAATAAAGTAATTTCCATAGGAGCCTACTAAGTTCATCGACACATGCGATAATCGGCACCTGGTGTCCTGAGTGAGTGTCAACATGTTGTGTTAAACGAACATGTCATTTACCCTACAAAAATTAGGGATGCTAAGTTCCCACTGAACTTGAGGATAATGCTCCCATGGGGCTAAATGGTTGGGGCCATTCCCAAGAATTTCCACTATATTAAAACACCGAAAGGTGGGTCTATGTTTGGTCAGTGCCCATAACACATAGGATGTCATGTAGAACCTAGAATTTAGGAGGATAGCCTTTAGCTGCACGTCTACATGATTGGCAATAATTGCTTCCCAGTTGAAGGTCTTCTTGTATGTGGTGATGTAGTAGAGAAAGTAGTACTTCCATGCAAAAAATTCTCTGGCATGGGGATCTCTGAAGAGCCTACACAAAAATATGATTCCCGCTTGAATGCATTCCTTGAAGTCTCCATGGGGAATCTCCAACCTCATCTTCTTGTAATCCCTTCTCAACAATTTTAACCAGTTTGTGTTGAGATTTTGTAGGGCAAGGAGGGAAATTCCCTCATACTCTTGCAGTGATACCGAACAAGACATAACTATTTCCCCCTTGAACTAGGTAATTCCCAACCTTGAAGTAAAAGTGGTGGCATCTAGATTAACGATGGTCACTGGGTACTGTAAGGGTGCGAGCATTGTAGAGTGTTTCTAGTTGTAGGATTAGCTCTGGTGCTTACACTAAGCAAGGAAACTTTCATCTTTAATGGTGCCAGAGGCGGCCACGTTCTTTTCCATATCATCTCTGGAAGCCCTTTGTTGGTATACGGTTTGGATCAGGCCCTAATTTTCAGCCCATAGTCCAGGCTCGGTATCTATGATTTCTTGCAGCTTGGAGTCCACTTTGGACCACATGAGAACACCCTCCCTCAGGTATTTGGAGGTTAATGGAAATTAGGCCAACATCTTTTTTGCCTTCATTTTTTTTGATGCCCGAGTAGAGGTAGTTGGCAGCTCCGGACTTCCAAGAGGGGTTGTTACTTTAGACATTTTGTATTATCTGCAACCTGCAAGACCAAAGAACCATTAATATATATGATATGATAAAATATATCTTATGGAATCCAGCTAATTCATCACCATTTTGCACCTATTCAAAGAGTATTAGCACACATCAAAATCTTAAAACATGATAGTTAGCAATGGTTGGATTATGATCAATGCCCGGGGTTTTTGGGGTGTTAGCTTTAGGCGAAAAAAATGGGATGAAGACCCAAGGACTTCTCAACTCCCTGAGTCTAGAGAAACTAGTTGTTACCAAAGTGACCAGGCTTTAGCTATAGTGGGCTAACGTAGGATGTCATGTGGTCACTTGATAGGTGGCATAAAGGCTCTTAATGAAAACAAGTGGGCTGACATGGGGGAAATGAATGCCATATGGGACATTGTTTGAATGCTCGCACATGTGGGAATCAAATTATACCATTAAGACAAAAGGATAGAGGAGAGAGAAAACTTCCATGGCTCAAACAGGAGAGGTGCCAAGCTTGAACCATGGTGAATACTTCTCTAACAAGATCCATAATTTGGGTTTTGACATACAGAGCATGACGGGCTCGAACTCAATAAGACGACACATAGAGAGGGCCGAAGCACTATGAGGGATGAAGCAAGCTCACAGGCTGAAAAAAAAATGACCCTAAAACAACCTCCACATCATTATCTACATAAATTTACAAAATCTACAGGGATATACAAAACCATGCTAAACTTACAACCGCACAGAGGGTGGACAACCATCTGGTAGAGCCATCCCACCAACGAGAGGCAAAAAGGAGACCAAAACTAGAAATGGAAAACAAATAGATTGAAAACCAACACCAACCAAAATAGAAACAAACCAGAAAGTACAAAAGAAGAGAACGAGGAAGGCCTACCTTAAGAAGTAGAAGATGCAGAAAGGTGAGCACGGGAGGTGCTCTGCAACTAGTTCACCTTGAAATGACCATGAATGCACCATGGTTTACTAATGTTTAAATGCTATTAATCACCAATAAAAATTTGCACTTAATTGTTTTTTTGATAACCTTAATCACTCTGGTAATCGCTCTAGAATTTTTGATCACAGAAAATGTGAAAGTGAAAGGTAAAACCCATTTATACCCTTAGGGTAAAAACATGTTGCATTCCTTCTGCAAAGTCTAGAATAGGCAAACCTCCAGATTCTAGGCCAGGGGATTCCATGCAGCCATACCCACTATCAGAAGAGGAAATAGTTACAAATAATCCCGAAGTCCAAAATCCAGCCGACCCAAAACAAAGACACTCCAAGACCAGGTCCTAGAGGAAGGAGAACAAAAATTTTAAAAAAAAAACAACCCTCACGGAAGCAAAGCCTGGAGGAAAACAAAAGAAACAAAAAGAAACCAAGGAAAAACAAAAGTGAAAAAGGGGGATCCAACATTTTGCCCACAAAATGTAGGGACAGGTATGTAGGGCATAACAATAAGGAGTTGTATGTTATCTAGATTAGGTGCACCCACCTTGGTTTTGTAGAGCCAAAAGTGCAGAGGGAAGTCTTGTCCCTATAGTTGGTTCAATTTTCTTGCAAAGCTTCCATAATTGGAGATAAGCACACCTAACATCAGTCTCAAGGCATAGTGGTGGCTTTAGATAGCATAAAATTTTTGAAACACCAATAAAATGGTGACTCTACTCGGGACAATAGAATAAAAAGTGATCGGTGAGTGTAAGTGAATTGTTTCCTTACCTTGGTAAGTCAATCCCAAAGTCTGGTTATAGAGTCATGGTTTTCAAATTGATATTCCTTATAATTATAAGAGTGAGTCTATTCTTCTTATCGGTCATTGTATATTGTCTAAAAGTCCTAGTTCTAAAAATGATACAAGTATTATCTCACTTTTGGTGAGTGGTGACTCTGAGTTTTATTATTTGCACCAGTGTGCATGATTGAAGAAAGACTACAAAGAAGAGGTGGACTTGAAGTGAAGAGGTAGCAGATAACAGTGCTCCTATCACTATGATGATAGTCAAGAGAGGAATCATAAAAGATCCTATATTGAGGTGTGTTGTGAGTTTGTTGTTTCAAAAAGGGTCAGAAGTGGGAAAGAGCTCTCAACTGATTCAGATCTTTTCCCCTACAAGGAGGTGGCAACTCTACCAAGTTTCAAAAGGTGATCTGGAGGTGACTTCATATCAGTATTTTATAGCTGATACAACACATCCAAGTATTTTACTTTTCAAGGCTGTAAATGTTTCCTTATGTAGTGATTCAAGCACTAAGAAAAGGAATAAGGTGTGCATAGAGGTTTGCATGCTTCAAGTTTTGAGTTGCATTTTTACAAAATCATATGGAAGTATTATATTAGTCAAAATGGGTAAGCTTGAGGAGGATCTTGCATTGTTAGATGAAGGCATCCAAGAGGATTGCATATTGTTGATAAGAGTAAAGGTGGGAAGGACTGTCATGCCCAAAAGTTGGGCAAAAACACACAAAACAAAAAATTTCAAAACACCCTAAAATGAAGGGTTATGCTAGCTCAAAGGTATCATAAGTGCACATAAAATGGTGTAGAGGAGAAAAGGTAACTGGATAATTCATACAGGGTAGGACATTGCTAAGAACTACCTTACCAGGTAAACTGAAACTAGATACCTTGATTGCTACGTAAACTGAGATAGTTGACTAAAAGTCAACAAGGGTTGACCAAAAGTCAACTATACCCAAAATATGCAAAAGAGAGTTACTAAGGCTTACTAAGTCCTATTGGGGCATAGGCACGCAAACTGAGATAGTGTAAAAAAAGTCAACTAGGGTTGACCAAAAGTCAACTATCTCTGAAAGTCATGAAATAGATACCCTAGAGTCTAGAGGCTACAGGAAAACACCTGGTTCAAATATCAAGTCTAACTGACATAAATTGACCGTGATTGACCAAAAGTCAACCTTGCTCGAAAACTAGTCAAGGGGATAAAATAATATCGTTAAAGAACAATAATTGAATGAAAATGAATAATTTACTAATAACATTTCATTTTAACATTGCATTTAAATATTAATAAATCAATTCTCCTTTGATTTAAAACAACAAAAAAAGAAAATGAATAATTTACTAATAACATTTCATTTTAACATTGCCTTTAAATATTAATAAATCAATTCTCCTTTGATTTAAAACAACCAAAAAATAATAACTACCCAACTAAATCATTAATTTATTACAATATTAGAGTCAAGTCGTTAATAAGTCTAGACTTCTATTAATCAAACCTATGAAAAAAAAATTTAATTTATAATAAGTCAATAAACAATTATTATAAGATTAATAAATAAGTCTAAAGAAATTTCCCCTTTTTAATAAAAAAATCTAAAGCAAGTGTCACATCTAAAGTTAAATAAAATCTAATATACAATACTTACATATTTAAGCATTTAAGAAACTATCTAACTATATTTAACCTAATCTAAATAAATTAACAATTTAATCAAAGTACCAAACACAATTAAAAACTTTAAACTATAAGTAAAAAAAAAATTGAAATAAGAAATGCATAAATCTGATTTTGGAATCTAATATAATCAACTATTGTCCTTAATGAAATCTGAAATATGGTGAGCCCAAACCCTAAGATTTAAATTCCTAAGAAACTACTCTTCTATCCCCAAAACTATCGGGAAGCCTCCTACCCCGTGCCCTGACGCACAAAATCCAGGTGACACATAGGGTTGCGAAGGAGGCGAGGGTCGGCGGCAATATCTGGGGGGTTGAACGCAGCTGGCGGTCAAAAATGGAGGAGGGGAGCGGTGCACATAAGCGAGGAGGATCAGTGGTGGCCGCAGGCGGTAGCACCACCACCCATAGCATCATGGGGAGGGGTAAAGGACATAGGTGGTGTAGCTTGGTGCAGCCGCCACCTCGCCCACCACTCTATACATAGTGGTGGCGTGTGGCACTGGTGCCGCCCAGCCACGACCACCCTGTCAGATGGAAAGAAAAATAGGGGGAGTGGGGGTGGCTTCAGCCACACCCCAATCCAAAAAAAATTGTAAAGTCTACAGCGGTATGCACTAATTTAACTTTCTTTCTTTTTTATTTATTTATTATTTTTATTTCATATACAATTTTATTTTAATGATAAGCACATGTTATATTATAATAAATAAATAAAATAAATCCTCATATAATAATGAAAAAAAGACTCGTGGAAATGACTATATACCATTAAAAAGTGGGTATATAAGCTCAATATTTTTCAAATTTTATTTTACCATTAGATTCTATATTTTATTCTGAAAACACTAGTGGACACAAATTTTAGTTTTGAGCATATATAAATTTGAAGAAAATTTCTAGATTTATTCAAAGTATAAGATATTATAAACCTATATTCATTTTGATTTCCCATGGACTCATTGATAATTTAAAACGTTGGCTTTTATGCAAAGGAAATAAATAAATACTTCTATTGCTGAAATAATCAAAGGCTTAAAAATTATTTAAACCTATGATAGATCAAAAATTGTTCAAGCCCATGGTTCTAGAATTGCCTCTTCAATACAAGCATAAATATCCATAAAATTTATTAAATAACTATGACCACGATTTCTTTTGAAACTTCATTCCTTAATTTGGATAGAATAATTTTACAAAGTAACTCATGATTACAATAATACAAAGGTTACAAACTTAATGTTCTCCATCTTTAAAATGGGCTTCAACTACAACATAATTAAGGATTACAAAATAATGAAAGGATACAATCCTTCACAAAGGTCCTAAAACCCACCTAAAAACAATGAAATTTTTACAACATCAACGGTTTCAAATGTTCTTTTTCCAGCCATACTTATCTTCCTCATAAGGTTACAATGTAACTTGGAACTCCTTCAAGAACCTGTAGATGATGAGGTTGACCATGGAGGCTCACCTCCCAAGCTAGGCCTTTGCAAGGCCACCCCCATGCTTGGGGATCCAAACTGGAATGGGATACAACCAGACATACACAACAAGAAGATAAGCAAACAAACAACTCATACACAAGAAAAATTCCAAACACAAGGATGAACAAAAGGATAGTTCTCCAAGAGACCTTACTGAAACAGGGGTAGTAGTAGACCTCATAGTAGGAGAAAGCCAAGAATCAAAATGAACACACACAAGCCTCACATGGACTTGAAAAGGACCATCTTCACAAGATGCAGTCCTGAAATAACCCCCTTATGCCTCCTAGATGCCCTTAGGCCCTTCTTGGCATCATCGGTATCATGTTACCCCATGTTTTTTCCTCCACACATGGGAGACTCTACACTAACAGGAATCATTTCTTTCTACCACTTCAAGGTTACTCTTCTCTCCCAAGGGTGAGTGTGCCTTGAAGACCCATTCAAAATCCAATCACAAAATAAAGATATTATAAAATAAAACATTAAATTTCAATTCTGAAAATAAAGCTTCAAAAGACATAGGACTCCTTTAATGGAGTTTCAAGGTCAAGAACACATATGAAGAAAATTAAATTACTTTAAAGAGATCCAACCTTAATCCAAAGCTAAGGTGAGGAGAGAGATGGTGTTGAGCTATCCTTCCTAAGCTCCTTCTCCAAAAACTCCTTCAAACTGAATTCTTTCTCTAAGGGTAGAGAATGGGTGAACACTCAACTCATCCTAAAACCTTCCATAAATAGGAAAAAATCTAACAAGAAAAAGGCTTAACCCAAAGGTGAGGTAACTATAACTAACCCTTAAATATCCACTTTCCTAAACTCTCCATGGGTGGAGTCAAATGAAACTTGGGTAGAAGAGAGAGTGAGGTTAACCAAAGTTACACTCCTCTTCAAAACTCGCTCAAGTCTGAAAATGACACTTTAAGGGAGTAATAAATGATTTTAGAGGCTCATTAATGATATAAAATGACCCCTACCCCATAGGATACCAAGTTAGGTAACTAAAACTGACCCCGGTTACCCCCTGAGAGCCTAAAAGACCCCCCAAAACTAACGCTAAATTTAACCTACGGATTTCTAAGTCAAGAAGACTTTCTAGAAACTTCTAACCCTAGGGTAAGCTTAGGTACTACTCCTAGGTAACCTTAGTTAACCCTATAACTAACCCTAGGACCCCTTTGCTAGTCATGTCAACATTAAATTACAACAATTCCCAAACTTGGCACATTAAATTAAAACAAATTTCATGACTCAATCACATGAACATTTACTAATCTAATTACACATATGCAAACCATGTTTACAGAATAACCACATAAACAATGATGTCCATGTCTTTTTATATAAATAGGACCTTAGAAAGCATGGACATTTACATAGGTTCCAGTACTGGGTTCCTAGTTTAATTCCATGGTTAACTTTTCCTCCACACTCAATGCACACATTTGTAGATCCAAAACAACATAATATGAAACATAACATGACATCAATAATATACATGCATATAAACTATATTTGCATTAGAACTGAAATAACCTAGCATTAGTTTCCTAAACCAAATTCATCATATCACATTCATACATTTAAATCCATATAAGACATCAACATAAGTTGAACTGAATCAGAACATAAAGCATCTCAAATGTACACTGATTACAAAATCAGGTGCTGAATATATAACATAGGATTCCACCAATCCTATAATACGTAAAAGTCTCTAATATTCAAAGTATGTCAAATCATAACTACTGAAAGAATGAGTATCAAAATAGTAAAACTATGACAATCAAATGTAGGTCTCACATCCACCCCCTCTAGGCATGAACTTACTCCTAGAGTTCATCGAAAAGGTGAGGGTACTGTGATATCATCTATGTTGTGGCCTCCCAAGAGGTTGTAACCTCATCATAGAAATCCCACTGGACCCTAACCTTGTCCAGCTCTCAGCCTCAAAGACCCAAATTCCGTTGAGCCAATATATGAATAGGCTCCAAAGTCAGCTACCCGTTCAAATCCACCTGCAAGGCATCTCAATCTATCACATGAGACTCATCATAAATATACTTCCTCAGAACTGAAACATGAAACACATAATGGATGCGTGATAGGCTAGGTGGAAATGCTAAATGGCAAGGAACTAGTCCTATCCTCTCAAGGATCTCAAAAGGTCCAACAAAATGGGGTGCTAGCTTAGAGCCCTTTCCAAAATGGATTGGACTCTTATGTGGGCGCACTCTCAAAAAGACCCTGTCTCCAACTACATAGGCTCAATCAATCCTCTTTTCATCTGCATACTTATTCTGCCTATCTTGAGCTTCCTCAAGTCCCTATCTAATCAAGGTTAGCTACTGCTCCATATCCCTGACTAGCTTAGGACCGATGGAAACTCTATCCTCGATCCTATCCCAACTCAGTCGGCTCCTACATGGCCTACCATAAAGATCATGGTAGGGAGGCATACCCAAGGAAGTCTGGTGCCTGTTGTTATAGGAAAACTCCACTAAGTGTCAGTATTCTTCCCACCAAGTCTGATGGTCCATGACATACATGTGAAGCATGTCCTCCAGTACCTGATTGACCCTTTCGGTCTGTCCATCTGTCTCAGGATGATAAGTTGTACTGAAGTTGAGCCTAGTACCCATAGCTTCCTAAAATTCTCTCCAAAAGGATGAAGTGAAGAGAGAATATCTACCTGAGATGATCTTATAAGGTATGCTGTGAAGTCGGACTATGTCTCATAAGAACACTTGTGCCACTACTAGTGTGGTAAAGGTAGTTTGCACAGGTGAAAAGTGATCCACCTTAGTCAACTTTTTGACTGTTACCATGATGGCATCATGACGATGAGAAGACATAGGAAGACCTACTATGAAATCCATAGATATGGTGTCCCATTTCCAAACTGGTATTTCATGAGTCTGAAGGAGTCCACCTGGATGATGGTGTTCTGCCTTCACCCTCTGGCACTCTAGGCATCTAGCTACCATCTCTGCAATCTGCAATCTCATGCTTGGACAATGATATAACTGCCTCAAGTCGACATGCATATTCTTCACTCTGGGATGTGCTGCATAAGGGGCCCTATGAGCCTCAAGCATCACAAACTCATACAATCCTCTAGAAGAAGGTATATAGATACATCCTTAGTGACGCAAAAGTCCATCATACTCAAAGGTATACTCTGAAAACTTCCCCTCAAGGGGTCTCTGTGATTGAATTAACTCACAAACCTCTGCATACATCTCATCCTCCTGTAAGTGATGAAGAATGCAATCTCTCAAATCCATGCCAGTAGACATAGAAGAAGGCTCGTGCCATCTCCTACTCAAGGCATCTGCAACCATGTTCTCTTTCCCCTTGATGTAATGGACATCAAAATTATATTCACATAAGAACTCCATCCATCTCCTCTACCTAGCATTAAGGTTCGGCTGAGTGAAGATGTACTGAAGACACTAATGGTCTGAATGAAGTTTGAAATGATGCCCTAAGATAAAATATCACCATCTGACTAAAGCATGCACCACTGCTGCGAGATCAAGGTCATGGGTAGGGTCGTTGAGCTCATGAGTCTTTAATTTCCTAGACTCGTAGGCTATAGCTCACCCACCTTGCATACGGACTACTCCTAAACCATCCAAAGAAGCATCTGTGCAAACCATAAAGTTTGCTAAAGGCTCTAGTACAACTAGAATGGGTGCACTGGTAAGTGCTCTCTTGAGCTCCCGAAAAGCACTATCACACTTCTCAGTCCACTCAAACTTCTTTCCCTTTCACTGAAGAGAATTAATGGAGTGTGTTACCTGAGAGAAACCATCAAAAAACCATCTATAGTAACTGGCTAAACCCATGAAACTCCTAACCTCGGTCATAGTGATAGGTGCTAACCAATCCATAATGGCATCAATCTTCGATGGGTCTAATGAGATCCCATCTCCTGAAATAACATGGCCAAGGTACTTAACCTATGATCTAAAGAAGGCACACTTCGACAAGCTACCATATAACTGATTGTCTCTAAGACACTACAAAACTTGCCTCAAGTGTTCCTCATGGTCTTTATCATCCTTGGAATATATCAAGATGTCATTGAGAAACACAACTACAAACTTGTCAAGGTACAAAATACTTCATTCATAAGACTCATGAACACAGCTGGAGCATTTGTAAGACTGAATGGAACCATAGTAAATTCATAGTGGCCATATCTAGTGTGGAATGTGGTCTTGTGAATATCACTATCCACGATCCTCAACTGATGGTAACCGAATCTGAGGTCTATCTTAGAGAAGACTCAGGCACCTTGCAACTGATCAAACAAGTCATCGATACTAGGAAGTGGATACTGATTCTTGATGGTAACTTTGTTCAACTGTCAGTAATCCATGCACAACCTAAGTGATCCATCTTTCTTATTTACAAATATAACTTGTGCCCCCCAAGGAGAAACACTACGATGTATGTGTCCTTTCTCTAATAGTTCCTCAAGCTATATCTTGAGCTCATTAAGCTCATTAGTGGTCATCCTATAAGGTGCTCTGGAAACTATCTTAGCTCCTTGTACGAGATTAATGTGAAATTATACTACCCTGTGAGGAGGTATACCAGGTAGCTCTCACAAAAACACATCTGCAAACTCTTGAAGAATGGGGAAGTCGTCAAGAGAAGTTTCCTTCTTTGTCTCTTCTTCCCTATTGTTGATGATGATGGCATACAACTGACATCCCTTTTGCATACATTGCTTAAGCTACATGGTGGAAATCACACGGAGGTATACTGGCCTATGAACCCCAGTAATAAATGTATCTGTACCATCCTCATCCAAACATTCGATCCTCTTCTTATGACAATCTAGCTCGGCTCTGTGGGCACTAAGAAAATCCATGCCAAGAACTAGGCCGTAAGATCCAAGGGGAGTGACTCTAAGATCACCTATGGTGGTCATGCCACCAATCTAGATCAGACAATCCTTAACCATCAAGGTAAAGGAAACTCTAGCTCCTGAAGCTAACTCTACTTCCCATCTAACCTCTTGTCTAGCTGCCACTAGCCCGTAACACTCCACAACTGAAGGATAAACAAAGGAGTCAGTGGCTCCAATATCAAATAGAATAGTAACATCACTACCTCTGATCTTACCCGAGGCCTCAATAATGGTATCCTAGTGCTCCGCCTGACAGTTGTCCACCACTACAAAAACCATGTGGGACTTCCCCCTGTCCCCTACCATTAGTTCTGAAACTGCTACATGCTGACTACCCCCCTATGGGCACTCTCTAGATAAGTGCCCCATGGCATCACATGTGTAACATGGCCCCCGCGACTGAACCTGTACACCAGGAGGCCTTGAATACTAAGATTCTATGGTCCTAGATGAACCACTATAGCCACCCCTAGAGGACTGCTAAGTCTTTGTTGGAGGGGTGTATGGTGTCTGAGGTCTTTGGTCCTTCTTAGGACCCTATGACTGCCACTTTTTGGGCTTAGAGCCCTGCTAAACCTGTGGTGGCCTCTATCACTGGTTCTGTTGAGACTGTTGTGGCTATTGTTGCTACTGTTGTGGGGCCCTAAATGTCCCTTTAGAGTTCCTTTGATTCCCCTTCCATGGGGTTTTCTGATACCTAGAGGCCTGAGATGAGGTATTGTGGTTTTGCGACCTATCCCTATAATCATGTCAGCCCTAGACTATCTCTTTGGCTACTAATGCCCTATCCACCATGAACCTTAAGTTACCTGAAGGTACCATTCATACCCTATCTAAAATATAGGATTTAATCCCTTGATGAATCTATTCACCTACAACTTCTCGTCTCCCATGTATTTAACATTGGGTAGGAGGTCGAGAAACTTGCACTCATACTGGGCTACTGTAAGACCTTGTTGCTGAAGGTTATGGAACTCATCGATACGGTGCTGTCTGAACTATTCTAAAATATACCACTCTTTGAAGAGCTCGAGGAAAGCTCCCCAAGTGAGGGTATTAATGTCTATGAGTCCCTTGGTCTCCTCATGCCTCCACCAAGTGGATGCCCCCTCTCTAAGAAAAATAATTATGAACTGTGCCTTAAGGTTGCTGCCATAATTTGGAAACCCAAAGCACCTTTCTAGGCTTAAAAGCCAAGCCTCGACTCCTACCCCATCTGTTTCTCCTGTGAAGGGAGGTGATTTAAGCCTCATCAACTCTATGATTTGATTCCTGATATCAGGGGGTGCTCTATCGAGTCTTTATGCACCTCCCCTAGGAATACCTATTGGTACTACAATGGACTCCTCTTCCTGATCTTCCTAATTCCCTCCTACTCTAGGAGGTGGGTTCCTAGCTCTCTCTCTCTCTCTCTCTCTCTCTCTCTCTCTCTCTCTCTCTCTCTCTCTCTCTCTCTCTCTCTCTCGGTTAACTAGTGGCATGTGATCTAAGATAAGCCCGACCAAATTCAGAAAGGCCAACAATAGTGCTGCATTAGGATTGGGAGGGGGTTCAGGAGGTGGACTCTGATCCCTCTTATGATCCTCTACTTCAGGTCATACCTCTACGTGTTCTGCAGGGATACGTCTCTGACCACGCCCTTGTTGACGGGCTTGACGAGTGACAGGTGGCATCCTATACATGCAAGACAAATTTAGTAACAATGTAGTGGGTTAGGTTCCCAATGTTTCTTAACTTGGCTCTGATACCAAAATATCATGCCCAAAAGTTGGGAAAAAACACAAAACAAAAAATTTTAAAATGCCCTAAAAGGAATGGTTATGCTAACTCAAAGGTATCATAAGTGCACGCAAAATGGTGCATAGGAGAAAAGGTAACTAGATAAGTCATACGGGGTAGGACATCACTAAGAACTACCCTTTCAAGGTAAACTGAAACTAGATACATCAATTGGCATGTAAACTGAGACAGTTGACTAAAAGTCAACAAGGCTTGACCAAAATTAAACTCTACCTAAACTATGTGAAAGAGAGTTACTAAGGATTACTAAGTCCTATTGAGGGCATAGGCACACAAACTGAGACAGTGACCAAAAAGTCAACTAGGGTTGACCAAAAGTCAACTATCTCTGAAAGTCATGAAATAGATACCCTAGAGTCTAGAGGCTACAGGAAAACACCTGGTTCAAATATTGAGTCTAACTGACAAAAGTTGACCGTGGTTGACTAAAAGTCAACCATGCTCAAAAATTGGTCAAGGGTATAAAATAATATCATTAAATAATAATAATTGAATGAAAATGAATAATTTACTAATAACATTTCATTTTAACATTGCATTTAAATATTAATAAATCAATTCTCCTTTGATTTAAAACAACAAAAAAAATAATAACTACCTAACTAAATCATTAATTTATTACAATATTAGAGTCAAGTCATTAATAAGTCTAGACTTCTATTAAATCAAACCTATGAAAAAAATTTTTAATTTATAATAAGTCAATAAACAATTATTATAAGATTAATAAATAAGTCTAAATAAATTTCCCCCTTTTTTAAAAAAAATCTAAAGCAAGTATCACATCTAATGTTAAATAAAATCTAATCTACAGTACTTACATGTTTAAGCATTTAAGAAACTATCTAACTATATTTAACCTAATATAAATTAATTAATAATTTAATCAAACTACCAAACACAATTAAAAAATTTAAACTATAAGTTAAAAAAAAATGAAATAAGAAACGCATAAATCTGATTTGTAAATCTAATACAATCAACTATCATCCTTAATGAAATCCGAAATACGGTGACCCCAAACCCTTAGATTTAAATTCATAAGAAACTACTCTTCTATCCCCAAAACTATCAGGAAGCCTCCTACCCCGTGCCCTAATGCACAAACCCCACTTGACACACAGGGCTGCGAAGGAGGCGAGGGTCAACGACAAGTTCTAGGGGGGTTTAACGCAGCCGGCAGCCAAAAATGGAGGAGGGGAGCGGTGTGCATAAGCGAGGAGGAGTGGTGGTGGCCGCAGGAAGTGGCACCACCACCCATAGTATCATGGGGAGGGGTAAAGGACAGAGGTGGCGAGGCTTGGCGTGGCCTCTGCCCCGCCCACCATTGTATACACAGTGGTGGCACATGGGACTGGCGCCACCCAGCCATGGCCACCCTGTTAGATGGAAAGAAACATATGGGGAGCGGGGGTGGCTTTGGAAACACCCCAATCCAAAAAAAATTGTAAGTTTACAGTGCTCTGCACTAATTTAACTTTCTTTCTTTTTTTTTAATTATTTTCATTTTGTATATAATTTCATTTTAATGATAAGCACATGTTATATTATAATAATTAAAATATAAAAATCCTCATACAATGATAAAAAAACACTGGCAGAAAGGACTATATACCATTAAATAGTGGGCATATAGGCTTAATATTTTTCAAATTTTATTTTAACATTAGATTCTATATTTTATTCTGAAAACACTAGTGGAAACAAATTCTAGTTTTGAGCATATATAAATTTGAAGAAAATTTCTAGATTTATTCTATGTATAAGATATTATAAACCTATATTCATTTTGATTTCCCATGGACTCATTGATAATTTGAAACATTGGCTTTTATCCAAAGGAAATAACTAAATACTTCTATTGCTGAAATAATCAAAGGCTTACAAATTATTTAAACCTATGATAGATAAAAAAAATTGTTTAATTCCATGGTTCTAGAATTAAGGTTTTGCTAAAAATCATGAGATTTTATTTACATATTATTTCCCATAAAATTGTCTCTTCAATACAAGCAAAAACCTCCTTCCAAATTTATTAAATAAGTATGACCACAATTTCTTTTGAAACTTCAATCGTTAATTTGGATAGAATAATTTTACAAAGTAACTCATGATTACAATAATACAAAAGTTACAAACTTAATGTTCTCCATCTTTAAAATGGGCTTCAGCTACAACATACTTAAGGATTACAAATTAATGAAAGGATACAATCCTTCACAAAGTTCCTATAACCCACTTGAAAACAATGATATTTTTACAACATCAAGGGTTACAAACATTCATTTTCCAGCCATACCCATCTTCCTCCTAAGGGTAAAATGTAGCTTGGAATTCCTTCAAGAACTTTTAGATGATGAGGTTGACCATGGAAGTTCACCTCCCAACCAAGGCCTTGGCAAGGTCACCCCCGAGCTTGGGGATCAAAATAGGAATGGGATACAACCAAGCATACACAACAAACAGATAAGCAAATAGACAACTCATACTTAAGAAAACTTCCCAACACAAGGATGAACAAAAGGATATTTCTCCAAGAGACCTTCTTGAAATAGGGGTAGTGGTAGACCTTGATGTAGGAGAAAGCCATGAATCAAAATGAACACACACAAGCCTCACATGGACTTGAAAATGACCATCTTCACAAGATGCAGTCCTAAAATAACCTCCTTATGTCTCCTAGATTCCCTCAGGCCCTTCTTGGCATCATGGGTATCATGTTACCCCATGTTTTTCCCTCCCCACATGGGAGACTCTACACTAACATGAATCATTTCTATCTACCCCTTCAAGGTTACTCTGCCCTCCCAAGGGTGAGTGTGCCTTGAAGACCCATTCAAAATCCAATCACAAAATAAAGACATTATAAAACAAAACATTAAATTTCAATTATGAAAATAAAGATTCAAAACATATAGGACTCCATTATTGGAGCTTCAAGCTCAAGAACACATATTAAAAAAATTAAATTACTTTAAAGAGGTCCAACCTTAATACAAAGCTAAGGTGAGGAGAGAAATGGCGTTGAACTATCCTTCCTAAGCTCCTTCTCCAAAAACTCATTCAAACTAAATTATGTCTCTAAGGGTAGAGAGTGGGTGAACACTCAACTCATCCTAAAACCTTCCCTAAATAGGTAAACCTCCAAAAAGAACAAGACTTAACCCAAAGGTGAGGTAACTCTAACCAACCCTTAACTATCCACTTTCCTAAACTCTCCATGGGTGGAGTCAAATGAAACCTGGGTTGAAGAGAGAGTGAGGTTAAACAAAGTTACACTCCTCTTCAAAATTCGCTCAAGTTTGAAAATGACAATTCAAGGGAGAAATAAATGGGTTTAGAGGCTGATTAGTGATAGAAAATGACCCCTAACCCATAGGGTACCACATTAGGTAATTAAAACTGACCCCGGTTACCCCATGGGAGCCCAAAAGACCCTCCAAAACTAACCCTAAAGTTAACCTACAGATTTCTAAGTCAAGAAGACTTTCTAGAAACTTCTAACCCTAGGGTAAGCTTAGGTACTACTCCTAGGTAACCTTAGTTAACCCTATAACTAATCCTAGGACCCCTTTACTAGCCATGTCAACATTAAATCACAACAATTGCCAAATTTGGCACATTAAATTAAAACAAATGACATGACTCAATCACGTGAACATTTACTAATCTAATTACACACATGCAAACCATGTTTACGAAATAACCACATAAAAAATGAGGTCCATGTCTCTTTATATAAATAGTAACTTGGAAGGCATGGACATTTACATAGGTTCCAGTACTGGGTCCCCAGTTTAGATCCATGGTCAACTTTTCCTGCACACTTAATGCACACATCAGTAGATCTAAAACAACATGATATGAAACATAACACGACATCAATAATATACATGCATATAAACCAGATTTGCATTAGAACTAAAATAACCTAGCATCGGTTTCCTAAACCAAATTCATCATATTACATTCATACATTTAAATCCATATAAGAAATCAACATAAGCTGAACTGAATCAGAACATAAAGCATCTCAAAAGTACCCTGATTACAAAATCAGGTGTTGAATATACAACATAGGATTCCACCAATCCTAGAATACATAAAAGTCTCTAACAGTCAAAGTATGTCAAAGAATAACTACTTAAAGTATGAGTATCAAAATAGTAAAACTATGACAGTCGATTGTAGGTCTCACAAGGAGAAGGGAACTATAAATACCTTTATTTTATGAAAGGTTTTGTGATGTATATGATGAGCTTCCAGGGGGTACTGAGCTTTCAGAGTCGATATTTATTAGTTTTTTTTGGAATTTTGTTTCCCTGAAGCAACCCATTGGCCAGCCTCCTTGAGGGAAGAATGTTATGTGCATATTAGGGATTGGATAACTAATGTTGAAGATCTTGAACTTGAAGATACACTAGAGGTTGTATCTAGTAGTGTTGTTATTGAGAATGATAGAACTTATGAAGGATATGTATCTAGTATGGATGCTCTCTCTTATAATCATTAAAGTGATGCTTCTTCTTAGTATAAGGCCAAAGATTTGTACAGTCACCAAGAAAAACATGATTAGATAAGTGAAAATGATGTTAGTGACTACCTATCAGAGGAGGGTGAGGATGATGACAATGGTTCATTTCATAGTGAACAAATTTTAGAGTTTCTATCTTTTGAATATCTCAGATATTTAGGGAGGGATAGCTCTGAACCATCACATTCAACACACATTGAGTTTGACAGAGAGTATGATTTAGTAGGTTCTCACTTTGACATGTGTGTTTTTGATTCTCCTTGTGCTTTTGCATTACTTGGTTGCAACAAGATGGAATTTGATATATCAGAGTGTGAGAACATTAGTGTTTTCTTAGATTCAAGGGATTAAGGTATTCCTGATACAATGTTGAGTACTGATTGGAGTAGTTGTGTAGATTTTGAATCTTGTTCTAATTCTAAATCTTTGATTAAACCATTGAAGCATTGTCTTTCAGATGCTCAAGTTACACATGTTTTTAATGAGTGTATTGATGTTTTCCCTTCCAACCACCAGAAGGTTTATGGTTTGTATAATTTTGATACTTTGCAAGAGGATTCTTTAGAGAATCCTCATATGGATGTGCAAACCAGTGATGTGGTGCAGATTTGTTTCTATGTAGAGAAGAATTGTTTGCAGTTGGATGTGGAAAATGTAGATGAGGTAGGATATTCTTCAAGTGATAATTGTGAAGCCTCAAGTGATGAAGCTTCATCAGACTTTGTTGATACCAAGAGTGAGGATGAAGACTGCACATCATGGGTAGATGAGGATGATGTTTCCCATCCCATTTCTTTGTCACATGAGGATACTCAAGAAGATATGTGGCAATAATTGGTTGAGGAAGAGGCTCTAGGGTATCAGAATGGTCCTCATTTGTTTGAGGACAAGATGATGGTTAGTATGAAGCCTTGTGAAAAATATAAGACTTTGTCATCTCTTGGATTTGTCTGTGAGGATGTTGATTCATTGGAAACAATGATGAATTTAATAAGCATGCTGGAAAAGGAGTATTCATGAAAGGAGTATACACCAAGGAGGAATCAAATGAAGCCTTGTGACAGTTTTGATCAGTCATCTTCTTTGTTTGCCTCATGTGATTTTCAATGTGATAAGCAGTTGAGGGATCATGCATCTGATGGAAATGACACTAATGTGCAAAGTGTTGATGATACTTTTTCAGTTGCATCTAGATCAATATCTTGCAATGACTCTGATGAGGAAGAGAAGAGAGATAGTTGTATGGAGCCTTCATGTAGTGATGATGAGTTCTCCTCTTGTTCCAACTTTGATATTTCTCCCTTTGAAGAAGGTGAGTGTGGCATGGATGTGGGCTATCACATTAGTATGTTTTCTAATGTGATGTTTGATATGGATAGTGTTTTGGATAAGCCAATCCTTTGTCATAATGAAATTGAAAAAGATCTTCATGTGGTTTCTAATCCCTTGTTTGAGGATTGTGATGAGGAACCAGATAGTGTGAATTGTACCAGCTATATGGAAGAATATGAGTGCTTCTCTTTTCAGCTGGATGATTTTTCAGGATGTGGTTATGTATTAAAATATGATAAATATTGCGTTTTTTTTAGTTTTCCTTTACCTATTGAATGCAATATTCCTATACCACATCAATTTCCCTTTCAATTTTTTTCCTTATATCCTTCTAAGCTTCAATGATAAGTATGCTGATACTATTTTCTGTAGTACTAAGTTAATGGGACATTTTTGCAGGTCTAATCAGATAGATGGAAGAGGAACTTTTTTCTTTCTTCTAGTACAAGGGATGAAGAATGTTTTTTTTGATAGAGGCAAGTGAAATATGAGATTTTTGTGATGGTGTCATACCATCAGAGTTGGTTTGATCTTCTTCAAATAAGAAAATAAATTATAGAGGTGTTGGTTCTACTAGTAGGAGTAGGTTTTCCTTCTGTTGTTTCTTGCTTTCTATTTTAGGTTAGGTTTTCTTTCCTTTTTTTTGGCTGGTCTACTTATCCTTGAGATTCTAGATCCTTACTATTCGTGCGAGAGACATACATCCCCAATCAAAGTCATTATTAGGACTATTAAGAAAATAGGGCTTCCATGGCATATTTTCAAAAGTTGCAGAGTGTTTCCTGTCTATTTTTTGTGTGAGTGGGATGCAGAGAGGTGTTCTAGCCATGTTTTGTTCCATTTAGGTCATCTTTGTGGATTCAAATCATTCGCTTAGGTCTTGGTGTCTTCATTGCTTTTTTTTATGCTTTAGATGCTTTAGGTCATATATCCCACATTGGTCATGCAGTGAAGTAACTTAATTTTTTTCTACCCAAGCCTGTAATAGGTTAAGTGTCAAAATGCACATGCCTTTTGGATGACAATTTGTGAATTGTTGCAGTTAGTGGCAGCCAGCTAGTGGACAAGGTGGATAATTTTTTGGGCCCGCACTCAGATGACAAGTTTTTTGAGGTGAAAGGTGGTGGGAGGGCGTGATAGCATAGTCTGATTCATCGTAGGTCTAGTTGGATCATGTAATGGTATGAGTGTGACATGTGGTAGGTTTAACAAGTGGTAGGCTAGGTTGGATGGACATGTGGTAGAGGTACCAACAAGTACGGTGGTTCCATGTGGTATAGTTGGCAGATTGGTTACAGGGGACCAAAAAGATGAATCAAGTGAGATGGCGATGCATGGCGGTGAATGGAAAAGGATCGTGGAAGGCAAATTGAGATCCAACGGTGATTCTCTACTACGTGAAGGAAATATGTGAGGAAGATAAGCATCACGTGGTGTTGGCCCACTTATGGTCCCCCATTTTAAATTTTTAAAAACCAAGTCCATCTCATGGTCAAATAAAAATTTGCACTCTTTTCTCGTAATATCATGTGAGGATGGTATTTTATAAAAATTTCAGCTAGTTTAGAATCAGGTTCAAAAATTTAATATTTTGGTTCAAAAGAGCAGGTTCAAATTCTGGTTCAAAAGTGTAGGTTCAAACTCTGGTTCAAAAGTGCAGGTTCAAAAGCTCTAAAAAATTGGAGTTTAAATATCAGAGTTCCTAGATTAAAATGTGCAGCTTCAAGTTTAAATAATTTTTAACTTTTGATTTGAACTTAAAAGTTCAAAGTTCAAGGTTCAAATTGGGCATGGAAGAAGAAAGACAAAGTGATGAATGAAGGAAAAATAGATTTTGTCATTTTAAACTTTTGATTTGAACTTAAAACTTCAAGGTTTAAATTAGGCATGGAAGAACAAAGACAAAGTGATGAATGAAGAAAAGACATATTTTGTCATTTTGAACTTTCATTTGAACTTCAAAAGTTCAAATTCTCAAAATGACTATCAAAATCTGCACATCAGAAAGTCTAGAAATGCAATAAAAAAGTTTAGAGATTATTGAAATCTGATGTTGACCCACCTATTATTTTGGTCATAATTATTTCAAGATTTAATATTATGTCTATAAAGTCTCATATTATATATTATTTTAATACTTTCTCAGAATTGAGCAGCTTGTGAACATGAATTTGCAGAGTTTAGCAAAAAATTAGTCTCAGTACGATGGGCATAAATTTTTATTGCACTGTTGCATTTGGCCATATGTTATATATGTTGTAGAGAGGCACATTGCGCCTAATCTGATGAAAGCAATTTGGAAAATGTAATCAGATTAAAAAGTTATGATTGGCTGATTACGGGTCCATCAAAGTAACCAACAACTTATTATTTTAACTAATTTTAAACATTAGTTACTTCCATGTCTCATTTTTGTAATGAGTAGACCCGATAGATGTTTTTATAATTTTAATGACATATGATTATAGTGTAGTTATCATAAAGATAAGAAGTTGAGGGATTTTCAAGAATCAGTTATGTAATTGAAAAGTTACGGGAAAGAGGATTTTCCATTATTCTCTATAAAAGAGAAGGTTTTTCAAAGAAAAGGGCCTGGTTCTTCTTTTTTTCCAGAAGTCAGTTGGCCATTGGGGAAGAGAATATGATTTTCAAAGTTCTTCAATTGTAACAGAGAGAGGAGGGAATTATATTTATTTTGTTTTTGTTGTTGCAAACTTTTTTATGGTGCAGGGATGAAATGATCTGTTGATTATTTTATTATGTATTTAAAAACAAAGAAGAATATACATATGAAATATGTTGGTTTGAATATATTTCTCTTATTGAAATCAGTTTGTTGTTTGCTTCATTCTATTTCTAGATATTGTCTTGTTCTATTATATCAAGTGTATGCGTGTATTATAAATCTGTAGGTATTGTGCATTCATATATGCAAAATGAAATGATAAATCTTCTCATTGTTTCTCTGTTATGAGAAGATTAAATAGGTGGTTTGTAGGCTATTTTTTTATTCTTCTCTTAGTCTTTTAATTTGAAACTACATTCATGCCATGTTGATGGGTGAATGTTAGTTTGCCTTAGTGTCTTCTGGTTAAAGACATAGTCAATAATTAATTCATTGTATATCTTAAAAGAGGGAGCTATACCTCTCAATTCAGAGGAATATTATCAATTTAATGATAATATATCTAGCTGTTAGTGCTCTTTGTCCTTCATTCTGGGCATTTGGAGTTAATTTATATTTTTATTTTTGAAGGACAAATCTATTCAATAATAGATTTTGTGCAAATCTACTGGGGAATTCAGAATCGAAGATCAGTGCATTTTTTTCCCTAATATTTTAAAAATATCTCTATGTAAAAAGATTGGCGACTCTATGTAAACTATCATGCTCAGTCAAAGAGCTATGAGAAAAGGGAAAAGACCTGACCCTACCATCCTTGAGATTCTTGAAATGGATGATAAAGTATTTCATGGCTTTTTGGATTACTATAAAGAGAGTATCTTAGAGGCTGTAAATATGAGGAAAAGCATAGAAGATGACCATGCATCTACACTCATATGGAGGATTATTTGTGCAATATTTCACAAGTTCAAAGAGTTGGAAGAAAGAACACATCAGTTGCAAGCTCACAAGAAAAGAATATTTCAACTTAAATAATAATTGAGAGTTTATGAAGATGAAGCTCCAGTTTCTCCAGAATCTTTTCATTCACAAAATTTTTTAGTCTTTGGTGAACAAGAAATCAAGCCAAGAAAACAATCCAAGGAAAAACCTACAACTGAAGATTTCAATGGTGAAAGTGACTAGATTCTGCAATATCTTTGGAATGCCTTCAAAGGAAGCATTTTTGAAGCTAAAAAGAACAATTTAAGTCTCTCTAAAGATCATAGATCTTCTCTACTTCTCAAATGTGTTCATCAAATGTATTATAGCCTCATGAATCTTAATCAAAATGTTTTGGTGCAACAAAGACACCAAAAAAAAAAGAGAATGAAATATTGATTTATTATGTTTTGTCTCTTCTCGGGGAACAAGATTTAACACCTATGGTGGTGAAACCACCAACATGTAATCAGAAGTCAAGGAATATATCACATCAAGCAAAAGAGGAGGAATCTAGATATTTTTCACCATGCATGAAGGATGAGCTACAAGAAGAAATGCATGCACAAAGAAGCTTTTTGGTTGTTGCTGGCATAGATAAAGATGATCAAGAAAATGATAGAGAAGTTGTGAGCCTCGATGATGAAAATTTATTAGAACCCTTTTCTTCACCAGAAATAGAAATTTTCAGCTTTGAAATTAATGAAAATCAGCTTATTTTTTATGATCTTGAAGATGAAAATTTTCAGCCAGAATATGCAACTTTCCATCTTTCAGAAGAAAATGGTAAGAACAATTCTTTGTATTCAGAAGTCTTGGATGAATATATCTTAGAATAATTTTATTTTGACTTCTCAAATGAAGATTGTAATAAAGATAAAGTGATATCATTCTTTGGCAAAGATTTTTTATCCTTTGAAAATCTAATAAAAAATGAAAATTCTGAATTAAATTTGGAGCAAGATGATAGACAAGGTGAAGTATGGAAGCCAGAAGAATTGGTTAATGAGTTGGAAAACACTTATATTTTTCAAGAGGAGATAATAAATAAGTTATTGTCATTGCTGTAAGAAGATCATCATCTAAAAATTCTAGGTATTGATTCATCTCATAACTTGGTCTATGATAAAGAATTTTCATATTTGGTTGTAGTCAACGAGGATGAAAACTTTACATATAAAATAGATCTCATGCTTGATGAAGTCATTTCTTGTTCCAAGCTCTATGTGAAATATGATAGTTATTTTGAGGATGACAATTTTAATATTGGAGGTGATGCTTCCATTCTTTTAGAAATTTCTAAACATTAATTGAATCCAAAAATTAAAGAAAGCTTGGGAAACACCATGCAAAGGCCTCCAAAATATCTTAAAGTCTATGATGAAGCCTAGCACTTTGAGCATAGATATTTATTTATAACGTTTATGCATGCTTTGAGTTTAATTTTTAGCAATGAAGGATTTTCCAGATGGAAGTTGTGTTGGGTGATTTCATTTTGATGCGGCCAATTTTTTTGGAAAGGCTCATTCTTCTCACAGTCGGTAAATGGTTTTGTGTGAGTCTTTCCTAGCTCTAGTTCCTCTGGTGAGATCTTCTTTCCCATACATACTTGTAAATAAGTTTTAGCTTTGCAAATTTTTTTGTTCTTAGCTTAGCTTTTGTTTTTGCTTGCTTGTTTCCCTGCTCCACTCCACCCATATATAAGCATCTCCCTATTCTCATGGCTCTCTTTAACTCTATTTCCCAATAGATGTTAGGCACTGGTCTTGCCTAGAGACATGTTAGATTCTCTATGTCCTTTCAGTCCATGTCCCTAGATAGAGCCATTTGTTGGCCCACTTAGGGTCCCCCATTTTAAATTTTTAAAAACCAAGTCCATCTCATGGTCAAATCAAAATTTGCACTCTTTTTTCATAATATAATGTGAGGATGGTATTTTATACAAATTTGAGCTAGTTCACAATCTAGTTCAAAAAATTTATATTCTAGTTTGAAAGAGCAAGTACAAATTATGGTTCAAAAGTGCATGTTCAAACTCTGGTTCAAAAGTGCAGGTTCAAAAGCTCTAAAAAATTGGAGTTTAAATATCAAAGTTGCTTGATTAAAAGGTGAATCTTCAAGTTCAAATAATTTTTAAATTTTGATTTGAGATTAAAATTTCAAAGTTCAAGGTTCAAATTGGGCATGAAAGAACAAAGACAAAGTGATGAATGAAGGAAAGACAAATTTTGTCATTTTGAACTTAAAAGTTCAAGGTTTAAATAGGGCATGGATGAACAAAGACAAAGTGATGAATGAATGAAAGACAAATTTTGTCATTTTGAACTTTCATTTGTACTTCAAAAGTTTGAATTCTCAAAATGACTGTCAAAATCTGCACATCTGAAAGTCTGAAAATGCAATAAAAAAAGGTTGGAGATTATTCAGATTTGATGTTGACCCACCTATTATTTTGGTCATAATTATTCTCAAATTTAATTTTATGGCTATGAGAGGTCATATTATATATTATTTTAATACCTTCTCAAAATTGAGCAGCTTGTGACCATGAATTTGCAAAGTTTATTTTTTAGAAGAAAATCAATCTCAATACGGGAGACATAACATTTTATTGCACTATTGGATTTGGCCATGTTTTTGATATGTTGTGGAGAGGAAAATTGCGCTAGAGCTGACCGAAGTAGTTGGAAAAATGTGACCAGATTAAAAAGTTATGATTGATTGATTACGAGTCTATTAAAGTGACCAACAACTTCTTATTTTAACTAATTTTAAACATCAGTTACTTGTATGTCTCAATTTTTTAATGAGTACACCCGATATATGTTTTATAAATTGTAATGACATATGATTATATTGTAGTTATCATTAAGATAAGTAGAAGTTGAGGGATTCTCAAGAATCAGTTATGTAACTGAAAAGTTATGGGAAAGAGGATTTTCCATAATTCTCTATACAAGAGATGGTTTTTCAAAGAAAATGGGTTGGTTCTTCTTTTTCCAGAAGTCAAGTGGCCGTTGGGGAAGAGAATATGATTTTCTGAGTTCTGCAATTGTAACAGAGAGAGGAGGGAATTATATTTATTTTGTTTTTGATGTTGCAAACTTGTTTATGGTGCAGGCATGAAACGATCTGTTGATCATTTTATTATGTATTTAAAAACAAAGAGGAATATACATATCAAATCTGTTGGTTTGAATATATTTCTCTAATTGAAATCAATTTGTTGGTTGTTTAATTATGTTTCTAGATACTACCCTTTTCTATTTTATTAAGTGTATGCGTGTATTATAAATCTATAGGTTTTGTGCATTCATATATGCAAATTGAAATGATAAATCTTCTATTTGTTTCTCTGTTATGGGAAGATTAAATAGGTGGTTTGTAGGCTATTTGTTTATTCTTCTCTTTGTCTTTTAATCTAAAACTACATTCATGCCATGTTGATGGGTGAATATTAGTCTACCTTAGTGTCTTCTGGTTAAAGACATAGTCAATAATTAATTCATTCTATATCTTAAAAGAGGGAGTTGTACCTCTCCATTTAGAGGAAGATTATCAATTTAATGATAATCTATCCAACTGTTAGTGCTCTTTGTCCTTTTTTATGGGCATTTGGAGTTAATTTATATTTTTATTTTTGAAGGACAAATATGTTCACTAATAGAGAAATGTATGACGTGTGTCCAGATGAGTGACAAGGTAAGAGTGTGGGGCCTGCATAGGGAAAGAAAGATAGGTGGTTCTGAAGCCCAATGGGATGTTTCCACATGGGAATTGGTGGGCCCAAGTGTGGGAGCTTGTCGCTGAGTCTTGAAATAAATATTTACAAATATTTAAGTGATTAAGTGACTCATCACAAACTTTAGATGGAGGAAAAGATGTTAGGTTGGCATTAAGTCACATGCTTAACCAAGGGTTAGGTAAAAGGTTTGGTAATTTGGCGACTATGTTATCTCTGAGTCTTGTGATAGACCATGGTCGAGCCTAAGTTACTTAAATTAAGTTTCATAAAGTGCCCAGGTAGCATAAAATTCATCAGTGACCCTGTTTTAAAGTCACAAAATGGTCTTACTCATGGTCGTTGATGTGTTTGGTGCCAAAGAAGTAGCCATTGTATGGAATATTTTAAAATTTTAATTTCTCTACATTTTATCATGGTGGCATGTTCTCAGACTTGTAGGGGAGTGGCCAGAGGTCTCTTTTGGCCCATGTCTATCTTAATGGCACTAATTGTGTGTCTAGGGATGTTCTATGTGGGTCTAAACACATTTAATATATCATGGTTATTTATGGATCTATGTTTACTTTCTATCTTTGGATGTTTCTGCCATGCTATGAGTGTTCTGCATTGATGAGATTGGATCTTTGATTGTAACTTGCGAAGTGGTAATTTGTCAAGACATATCTTTTAGTGATATTTCAGAGAAAGATCAACTTGCGAGATAGGATTGCATTGACTTCTTTGAAGGACAATTGTTGAGAACCCTCTCCTAGGGTTTCCTCCTTTTATTTAAGGCTTTCCTTTCTCTATGTTGAGGGTTCCAGAATTTTTAACCCTAAGTGTTGGCTTAGAAGTTTGAGTTCTAGGGATATATCATATTTGTATCAGATTGTAATTCATGATAAGATATATACTTCTTGATCTTTTGAAAGTTATTGGATGGTGTAGTTATTCAATCATATTGTTACAGATTTGGACTCATTATACTTAATACAATTGTCTTAGTTTCAAGTCTCTCCTTGGATTTCATTGTATGAGTTTTGTATTTTCTAGTACAATACATAGAGTTATCTATGTGTATGTTCCATTCCATAGTTCTGATTAAGGATCAAATTAAACATGCTTTGAGTGAAACATAGATTCATTTGATGTATATGCATAGGGATCTTATAAGAAAGTGTATGATCTGAGATACTTGTATTTATGGATGTGAGCCCTTGCCAATAGGTTGTCTTATGTTTCAGTACTTAGATTGAAGACGTTGCCCAATGGACAAGGCACTGATCAAAATATTTTCTATTCTTTATTGATACATGTCTGATAGAGTTTGGCTATATTCTATAAATTTACATCAAAATAATTACTAAGTTCTTTCATATCCTATGGCTATTGGTTGTATGTCCTACATAGTAATAGAGAGTCAGTGAATTCTTGGTTATTATTTAGCACTTTCTTACTGTCATCTATTGTTGTAATCTAGAGTGATAAATAATTGTAAAGAGTTGTATGTTATATGGATTAGGTGCACCTACCTTGGTTTTGAAGAGCTAGAAGTGCAGAGGGAAGTCTTGTCCCTATAGTTGGTCCAATTGTCTTACAGAGCTTCCATACTTGGAGCTAACCAATCCTAACATATTTCTCAGGGCATATTGGTGGCTTTAGATAGCATAAACATTTTCAAACACCAACATACAGTCTATATTTTTTTTTTATGCAAATGAACATGCATCCCAAAGTCCAAAAACCAGAGAAATGCATCTACAAGAAAAGTAAGGAGGTAAGAATTTCTAATAAACATGCAAAAGAACTCCATAATCTATCTAGTTTGGACAATTTGGAAAAAAAAGAGGCATTATATAATAATTTTGTTAAAATTTTCCAAGCATACAAGATTAAATTTCCCTCATTGAATTAGCAATCAATTTGATTAAGATCTTTAGTTCATTTTGGAAAATTTAGGGAAGATCTTTAAAGTTGTTATTTTCAATTCCTTTTTGGTTTCCCTTCACTTTGGTGTCTTTTTTGAATAACTTGTTGGAGGAGAAGGAGAAGGAACGATCGCCACTAGGTGAGTAAACAAAAAAGCAAGAAAAACCTCAAAAATGCGCTTAGCCTTTGCTAGCTACAAGGACAAGGTATTTTTCTAAAAAAGCTTGTATTTTCTTAACTTGTGGCATTTAAAAGTTCAAAATATAGCTTAATAGGGAAATATTATTATTGTTCATCCAAGGAAAAAATTAGGTGTATGCTCTCAAATTTTTGAAGTTGATCAAAAATCCAAAAGTGTTGGAATTGGGTTATAGAAAGAAAGGTGGTAATTGAACCAAACACTTCATTTTCAAAAAACCTCCTTGTTAAGAGGTTAAAAATTTACAACTTTGTGTTTGAAGTGTTTGGAATTGGAAAGATTAGTAGGGATATGCTCTTCACTCTTTGAGTGAATCAAACTCCCCAACCTGCTTAATTCGATTCATTTATTGATTTATTATGAACATGCTATAAATTTAGAGGGCCTGCCTCTCGAGAATAGCCTTATGAGGATGGTGAGAGGGAATGAACCAAGTGGGAGAAAATCACTTTAGCTGTGATATACATCCAACTCACTATAGTATAAACACATTCATCCTCAAAAGGATCGAATAACAAATAAGTGTTAAGGATCTTCACCTCCTCTAGTAGTCCTTCATGATTGTGCAAAATCATATTTTTATGCATGTGGGAGGCCCTTGCAAAAGGGTATAAGATAATTTTCACTTGTTTGAACAGATTAATCTACAAACCCTGTTTAAACTAGCAAGACTACCTTTTTTTATAGCCATGTTTAAAAGACAAAATTGACCTTAGGCAACTTTCTTGGAAGAGATTCTTGTTTTGGCCCATTACAACGTTCAAGAACATACACTTTGTGTTGTTTTACAAATAGAAACAATTATTTGTTGTGTGTTGTGGTTGTTTCTAAATTTTCAAACAAGAACATCCAGAATCTAATCACAAGAACATTAAATTTTTAAAAATAATCAAAAATAGTGGTAGATTCATTTTTCCTGGTGAAGTCACGTGTACCAACATTATACTCAGACATGTCAACATTTGAGTTGCACATAAACAAACTAAAGTTGTATGTACCAAAATTATAATCACGCGTGTTAACATTTGTGTTGCACGTAAACAAACTAAAGTTGCACTACCAAGATTAAAATTGCATGTAGACATTCTCAAAGTTGCGCATATAGAAGTAAAGTTGCATGTGCTAACAACCAACGTCATGTACCATCACTTGAAGTTGCATGTAAGTGCTTTCCAATACACATGTACACATTAGTGCAATCTTCGTATATACAAGAGAAGTTGCACATTCAAACTAAGAAACTAAAACATGGGGCATTTCTCAAGGGTTTGGAAAAAAATGATTTCATATCTAGATACCCATTTGGAATTTCTACCTGTTCATCATTTTACTTTGATAATAATCTATCATTGTTGGACAAATAAAAAAATCACTTAGGGATTAGATCAACAGGTGATAAAGAGCCAAGATTTAGTGATTTATGCTCATGTCAGCTTTCACCTGATTGCACAACATCAATTATACCTTGCATTCAAATGAAAAATACCTAAGGCAAGAACTTCCTTTTCCTAGTGATGCCTCTATTTCTACACAAAAAATGAACCAACCAACTAAAGAGGTAGAACTAAACATGGCTTTTCCATTTGGAAATATGGATCCTGACCTCATTAACCTTGCCAACAAGGATAACACTAACACTAATGGAAATGATGAGGTCAATAACAATGGGGCTAATGGATTAGGAGTTGACGCTAACAACCAAGGGGTAGCCAATAATGACGGAGTAAATATTGACCCTAATGACAAAGAGGCTACCAAAGAGAAATTCAAAAAAATGGTACAAAGCCCATTCTTCATGAAACTCATGGAGAAAGTATTAGAAAGAGATAGGGAAAAATACTTCCTAGACCTAGCACAAATAGGGAATAAACTCCCTCATAACTATCATGTTGATAAATTAAAGCAAAAAGAAGATGAAACCAACGCTATCAACATCATGAACAAGTCTTTTAAGTTATTCTGAATGCAATTGGACACTATGAACAAAATAGGGGCTCCTAAACCCTTCTCTATCAAAGCATTGTGTCCATTCCCATTTGACAAGATATTAATTATGGTTTCATTCCCTAGCAATGTTATTTTTCCTAAGTATGATAAATACGAAGGAGCATCCAATCCTCAAGATCATTTAAGGGATTTTTGTGCATTCATCTTGGAGTTCATGCATGATATAACATATTTAATTGGGTTATTCCCAAGAAGCCTAGGAGGCATGGCAATGGATTGGTTTTCCAAGTTACCCTCCAACATTCACAATTTTGAGGAATTGGCTTATAAGTTTGTGTCGCAGTACTCTTATAATATCAAACATGAGGTCACGATGATTAATTTGTGTAATACCAAACAATGTGAGGGGGAAGGATTCTTTCTTTTCCTACAAAGATGAAGAGCATTATTTTCTAGATACCCTCAAAGCATGCCCGAAAAGGAAAAGATGGATATCTTCATCAATAGCTTGAACAATGAAATGAACTATCGGTTGAGGTTACAATGCCCTAGGTATTTCCAAGCCTTGATCAAGAATGGAGTTACTATGGAGGAAGTATTGGTCAAAAGTGGATAAATAAAACTCTGCAAGGATAATAAGAATACTAATAAAAATACTTCCAACAATAATCAAAATAGGGCTCCTCCTAACAACAACCAATTTTGGATGAAGAATAATAACAAAGGTGTAGTTAATGATGGATTTGTGGAAGCAAAAAATTTGAAGGCCACTCCATTTTATCTCACAAGAGGATCCACTCAAGCTAATAATGTATGTCAAGCACCCAAGGTTCCTTTAAATAATAAAAACAATAACATCTTTGGGAAAAATCAAGAGGATAACAAGCCTAAACCCTTCTTTTCTCCATCACCTAGAAGTAAGTTCACAATCTTAGGTGAACTGCTTGAAAATGCATTGAGAACCATTATTGTAAACAATATTATTGACTTGCCTAGGGCTTTACCCTATGAACCACAAGTGAAACCTTCTTGGTGGATTGAGTCCAATCATTGTGAATATCATAGAAATTGAGGACATAAGACAAATGATTGCATGCTCTTGAAATATGCAGTGTAAGACTTTATTAACAACGAAGATCACATGATATACAAAACCCCTTTCTTCAAGCATGAGAAAGGTGAATCTTCAAATGCTAACAATGGAGGTAACAATGGAAACAACTCAAGAGGTAATAATAATGTCAACTAAACCCACAGCTATGATAATACTATTAATGCCCAATCTGGACATGATAGTACTATCAATGTTGTGGTAATAAAGGAACAACCTAACAAAGAGACCTTTGGTTCCATGCTGTCGGGTGGTAGTGATTCTTATTACCATTGATATTTTGATGGATCTTCTTCATGCTTAGATAATCCTTGTTGCAGTTATATCTTCTGAATATTTTGGAGACTTGTACAATTTCATGAGTTGTATATTTGTAACCATATGTGTATATTGGTTGACATCCTTTCAAGTATGTATCATGTTGTTCTCATCATGTTTATCTTAGGAGGTTTTGATCTTATCATATCAGTTGTAATCTTGTAATAGTGTATCAAATGTCATACCTATATTAGTTGTTGTATCATACTTGTATTAGAGTGATTACTACATACCCTACATCATGTGCAAAGGATGTGAGTTACAAGATGTATATTATGGATTCAGTTGTTGCATCCTTCATGTTAGTTATTTATAGTTATTTTTATTATTATCTTGCTTAAGTAATTCTATGTCAAGGAACCCTCAAAGGATTGTACCTTTGTTGAGTTGTACTTATGTGTATGTCATGTATCTCATTGCATTACTTCCGCATTGTTATCATTATTGTTTGTAAACATTTAAAAAAAAATTATCCTGTTAACTCAGTGTCATGGTTAGGTTAGTTCTCCTGGGTTCCCTGGCGGGGCATTACACTTGGTATTAGAGCCCACATTTCTACACTGGGAGCTCTGGGAATTTGTATGTCCATTAGATGTATTTTTATTTTAAAACATTGAAAAAAACATAGACATAAAACTTTGATGTATTTAAAACCATTTCTTTGAGATTATTTGATTTCTTTTGATGTTATTAGTTTTGATGTTGGTTTTGAGTTGTGGTTTTGTTCTCTGGTTGATTCAGGAATCATGCCTGAAATTAGAGATGCTAGAGGTCGTGGTAGAGGTCGAGTTGATGGTCATGTTAGGGGTAGGAATCACAATCCTTCCCCGAATGCAGTCAGGACAGTGCTCATCAACATAGCAGAGATGGGCACATGGATGAGCATTAGGCTGAGTCTATAGAGCTAGACACTAGGTATATGTTGAAGGCGATATTGAGTCATCTTCCTAAGAAGTTTATATTGGATAAGGATGCTTCACATCATTCTCATTTAGAGTAGAGAGAGAGGGAGAGATCTATGAGCCCTCCAAGGAGGACTATTACAATGGATCCTGAGGTTGTGACAGTGAACCACATGAGGGATCTCATGAGAGTTCCACCTAATCCCTTTGATGGGAAAGGAATAGGGTTTGAATTTGAGACTTGGCTTATCACATTAGAGAGGGTTTTTTCTATGCATCCCTTTAGTAGAAATACTAAATCTAGGTATGCAGTAATACAACTCTCCAATTTTGCAGCGATATGGTGGAAGATAGAGGAGGAGAAGTTAGGTCTCCATATGGATACAGTGACATGGGAGTTATTCCTTGAATACTTTTGAGAATGCTTCCTATCTAATCAATGGAGGTAGTAGAGGGTGGATGAGTTCCATAACTTGAGGCAGTTAACCATGTCATTGGTAGAGTATGAGTGTCGATTCTTTGAGCTCAAGTAGTATGCTGGTTAAGGTAAGGATTCGGCCCTTATGGTACAACACTTTTTTATGGGGAAAAATGAATGCATCATTGAGGAAGTTAGAATCTTTGAGCTTACAAAACTCAGAGAAGAGGTTATTAAAGCTACCCTTGCATAGGAAAACCTAGCATTGGGCCATGGTGGACAATTGGGAGTGCATTCTAAAGCACCTAGTTTTAGAGGTAATCAGTCACACAGAGCTCGAAACTCTAGGAACCCTCCTATAGTTTTGAAGGGTAACCAGAGCTAGTAGCATAAGAGATTCTTTCATGGCACTAGTGGTAGTTCTCAATCGGGGAACTATCGCAACTGACTGCGTAGTATGCGTAATAGGACTAATCGTTTAGTTCAGAGTTCGTATCAGGATGCTAGTGGGGGAAGTTTTCTTCAGTCTAGTGCACCTTCAGTTAGAGGAGGTGGTAGTAGAGGGGGTTGTTATTCTTGTAGGAAGCTTGGTCACATTACGGCCAATTGTCCTGAGCTTGCATCATAGATCTCAAGATAGAGGCCAGTAGCTTCTGAACCTATAGTTGGGAATGTTGGTATGTCTCATGGAGTGTATGCAGTGTATGATCATCCTCCAGCTGTGTATCATGATCCTATGAGTGGGGTTGCGAGTAGAGGACCAACAACTAGTTTTTTCATTCTTGCAGTAGGGAATGATCCCTAGTGTTTGAGTCAGAGACCGGGGAGGGGTCCTATCGGACCCACACGTTAAGTCTTTTGTGACTCAGTTTGATGATTTGAGTTGAGAGATTCATATCTCTATCTTTGTTGTAGGCTTCCAGAAGTAAGCCTAGTTTTAGGGGAGGAGGATGTAATACCCACCCCTTAGTTTTCTTTTTGGTTTCGGTTGCTGAACTCTTTTAGGCCTTTTCATGTATGTGTGGTTTATTTTAGAGGGTTTAGAGGACATTTATGTATCACATTTTAGTATGTTATTGATTCATTACTTAGAGTGTTATATCTATTGTTTGCATATGATTTATGGTTATTTCATGATGCTTATGTATATATTAGGATGTCATTTAGATTATGGTTTTCTAACAATACATACCCTAGATTTATATGAACATATATGATTTGTATGTTTTGCATTATTATTTGACTTACTTGATATGGTATGGGACAAAGTTGTAGTTACTTGCTTCAGCGAGATCCACAAGATAAACTAGTTTCAACCATTTTTTTCTATATTATATGCATGTATGCTCGTCTTTGTGATGACAGGTTTGCAGGTACCAGGCTACGTCTTCCCTAAATTGGTAGGAGTGAGCGTGCCCTATCACAATATCTCAATGATAATAGAGGGGAGATAGTATCAGGTCCAAATCCATACCCTAAACCCTTATTTTATCCTATTGATGGACAAAGAATCTGATTAACTATCCTATTCAAATTTGTCAAGTGACGTGGATTCATGAGCTTGTTTGTGTGTGTTGGCTTTCTATTTCAGTTGATTGTTTGTTTCAATTGATTATCTATTTAGATGGGTTTCAGGTGATTTAATGATGCTTTTAGCTTGATTTATTTAATGAATTTTCATGGTAAATATTAATTTTAATTATTGCACCTATAATAAGGTTAAAACTTTGATATATGAAATATATGGCTATTTAATAATTAAGTATTAATTAAATGCCTATATTTAATTAATTGATTTAATTATTAAGTCTTGATTTAAATAATTGAGATTTAATAAATATTAAATTCAATTAATTATAATTAATTGTGCATAGTTGAATTATTGTATATCACTTTAAGTTGCATGGTTAATTGATTTATTTAATTGAAATATTATCTCATGCATTTTCAATTTAACACTTTGCTCTGATATTATAAAGTTGAGTTTTTGCATGCTTTAAGTAAAATTGAAAATAAAGGAATTATTTTACTTAATAAATTAGATAATTTACTTTCCCTTTAGGTTTTTCACTTTTTGAAAACCTAATTTCTTGGATTATCTATATCTTTGGATTGGAACCCTTTTTGGAGGTTGTTCAATCAGGGAGAAGGAGAAATCAGGTGATTGGAGTTTTGAGAGAGATTGATTGGATTTGTGGAATTCTTCTTGCTTGGATTTGTGAAATTTTGCTTCTCATCAGTTATTGAGGTAGGGTCTTCATCTTTTAAATTTTATCTTTCATATCCCCGTCTTCCATGCATCTGAAAGCTAGGACCCTTTGTGTGATCTTCCTTGTTTGGGTATTTGGTAGTTTCATTGATTTAGAATTGAGAAATGTGATCTTGGTTTTAATTTGTGTTTTCCTCCATGTTTTCTTATCAGATATGTGATTGTGAGCATAAGGGTTTCATTTTTGGGTGTTGAATGCCAATTGGGCATAAGGGTTTTCGACTGAAAGTATTATGTTTGAGAATTGCCCTTAGGGTTTCATTTTTAGGGAAAATTCCTCTTTGAATGAAAATTTGTTAATATGAGAAAATAAGCTTGAAACCTCAGATCTATGTTTGTCTCACCTTGAAAAGTAGAAAACTTGTCTTCATTAGGTGCATGTCGAAACTGGGATCAGATCTGCAAGAAAATAGGTTAAATGGATTATTTGCATGCTAGAAAACATGAAAACCCTCCTTGGGGAAAATAAATAATTTTATTAAAAATAAATCTTTCTTCTTTATATCATCTTGCATGTTGAAGAGAAAAAGAAAATCCATCTTATTCTATTTTAATTTTTATTGGAAAAAAAAACCTATATTATTAAAAAATATGGCTTATTGAGTTTGTGCTTGAAAAGAAAGAAATTAAGCCTATTTATTATTGCTGAAATTTAAATTTAAAAAAAAAAAGAGGCTTGCTGGAATTTTCTTTAAAAAAAATAAAATAATAAATCTCTCTTTTTCCCTTTAGAGCATTTGGTTGAGAAATACCTCTATCATTGAAAATATGGTTTGTTAGTATATTGAGAGAAATTAAATATTAAAAAAAGAGGGACCTTGCTGTTTTTTATTTAAAAAAATACAGTTTATAATTATTTGCACCAGTAAAAATAAATAAAAGAAAAATAAAATGTATTTGATTTGAGTATATATTTAAACTTAAATCAAATTTTTTTTTAAAAAGAAAGGTTTAAAAAAAAAAAATATATATATATATATATTAAAGTGCTTTGGGGTGGGTGGCAGGGGCCACCGCACCCCTCACTCTTTCTTTTACCCGCACGGGAGTTCTCCCAGGAAAAAATGAGTAGGAGGGCGTGGGTGCCACATCCCCACGCCCCCGCCCCTATTTGTTTTTGGTGGTGTTTAATGAGAGACTTAGTGATTTTTAATTTAGTTATATGTTATTTATTTTTAGTTTTTTTAATTTACTTATTAAGATTTAATTAGTTTAAATTAATATTGTTTAAATTCATTTTAAATTTAATTTGGTTTTAATTTAGTTTGATTAAAGTTAGTTCCAATTAATATATATATAATTTAAAGATTGTTTTTTTTATTGTCATTAAAAGTGATTGTTAATTGTTAGTTGGGAAGAGATTTTTATTAGTTATTTTAATAATTAATATTCAGTTTATTTATAGTATTATTTAATCATTTATATATTAAAATATTAGTTGGATATTAATATTTGTATATATAAAAAGATTTTAGTTTTATTGGGGCAATTACTTTAATCAGTGTTTTATACACATAGTGTAATTATAGTGTTAATTTAGTAATTATGAATAGATTAATTTATAAGTTTTTATAAATTAATTTATAGAGGCTATTTGTGCGTTTCACTTTGAAAATTGAATTATTTTTGGTTAGTAATTTTACAGGATAATGAAATTGCATAAACATGTAGTTATAAATTTGTTTATCACTGCATTCTATATTTACCTCTTTTAGAAATATGGTATACCATCCCATGACGTATTCATGTAGATGTTATTAAGTTAATGTGTGTATTCTGCCTGTATGATTATTTTGGGATTGATTTATCATGGTATCTTGCATGTTTTTCCAGTACATATTTCTTATTTTGATATGTTGGTTCGATTGTTCTTCAGGAACCTAGTGTTATTGAACTCATGTTATGTGACCCTGTGAGGAGTTTTCATATTGTTTGGTTAGTTCAGAACCAATAGTTCCTGTATGGGTAGGAACCAGTTTATGAGTTCATGAGTTTTTATTTGACCTTGAGCTAGGGGTGGTTAGTTAGGTGCATCTTAGGGGAGTGGCTTACATTATGATTCCGAGGCCCAAAGAGGCCAGTCTAGGGTGACCTATAGTAAGTTGATTAATAAGTAATAACTTAATAATAAAACTTGGGGTTAACATTAAATACAAGATTGATCATGATTCCTCACTTATGCCTTTAGTGCTAGTACAAACTAAGGATAAGAATGAGTTGATACCTAGAGTAGGTATGGTTAGAGTCCTCATCTTTGTGAGAGGGTATCCTAGCTCCGCATAAGTCATAATTGAGAGGTCTACGGTCTAGAGAGGCCAGTCCAGGGTAACTCAAGTTATTGACCATGTGATGACACTCCCATAGAATGTAGCCTAAGTCTCCTCAAAAGGTCTTTCTTTACCTTTTATGGATGTGGTGTTAGCGTTTGGCTTTTGGATTTAGTATTTGGTTTATGTTGGTTTTTAAGATATCTTATGTATGTTTCTTTATCTTTGGATGGTGTACCTTTGCTTTGATCTTGGATTTCCAGTTGTCTTGATCTTTCCATCCTTATACTTTTTCTTTAGTCTTTCTCGTTGTGATCAGAAGGCTTCTAGGATCTTCCTATGTATTTCTTTATGATGGCTTGTATGCCTTTGATTGCCTTCATGTTGTATACCCATGTGAGTGGGCTTGATGGTATCTCCTCAGCACAGTGGGAGTGGACCTTTGGTTCCACGCGGTCGGGTGGTAGTGATTTTGATTACCATTGAGATTCTGACGGATCTTCTTCATGCTTAGATGATCCTTGTTGCAGTTATATCTTCTGATTCTTTTGGAGACTTGTACAGTTTTATGAGTTGTATATTTGTAACCATATGTGTATATTGGTTGACGTCCTCTCAAGGATGTTTCATTTTTTTCTCATCATGTTTATCTTAGGAGGTTTTGATCTTATCATATCAGTTGTAATCTTGTAATAGTGTATCTAATGTGATACCTATATTAGTTGTTGTATCATACTTTTATTAGAGTGATTACTACATACCCTATGTCATGTGCAGAGGATGTAAGTTACGAGATGTATATTATGGATTCAGTTATTGCATCCTTCATGTCAGTTATTTATAGTTTTTTTTTATTATCTTGCTTAAGTAATTCTACGTCAAGGAACCCTTGAGGATTGTACCTTTGTTGAGTTTTACTTATGTGTATATCAAGTATCTAATTGCATTACTTTTGCATTGTTATCATTATTGTCTATAAATATTTTTAAAAAAAATAATTTCATGTTAACTCAATGTCATGGTTAGGTTAGTTCTCTTTGGTTCCTTGGAGGGGCATTACAACATGCTCTTGAAATATGTGGTGCAAGACCTTATTGATAATGGTGTGATTAAAGTGGAAGGACCTCAAAACAATGATGATCATATGACATTCAAAACCCCTTTCTTCAAGCATGGGAAATGTGAATCTTCAAATGCTAACAATGGAGGTAAGAATTGAAACAACTCAAGAGGTAATAATAATGTCAACTTTACCCACAGTTATGATAATACTATTAATTCCCTATCCGAACATGATAGTACTATCAATGTTGTGGTAATAAATGAACAACCTAACAAAGAGACCTCTAATGTTGTTACTAGGGGGCAAGCAACAAGAATTACCTTACAAGGAAGTACCCCTAGAAATTTTGGTCCTACACAAGCAACTACTTTGGCTAAACAAGCATCTTCTTTAACAAGGCCTTATAGTCTAGTGGATCAACTACAAAATACTCTGACTCAAATTTCCAATTTGGAGCTATTGAAACTTTCTCCCAATCACAAAGAAATCTTGGAGAAAGCTCTTGTGGAAACTACCATTCCTAAAAATTTGGAAGAAGAAAGGTTTTCAAACATGGTGGGTCATCTCATAGCACCTCATTTATTATTATTTTTAGAGAGAGGTGACCGGTCCATAAACCATCCTTAAAATCTCCCATTGCATATAGAGGTTTTGATTCAAAAACACCATGTTAAGAGAGTTCTCATTGATGGAGGAGCTGGTCTAAACATTTGTACCTTGAACCTAGTCAAATATTTAGGGTTATCTGAGTCATCTATTGTTCCCAAGAAACAAATGACTATAAAGGCTTATGATGAGGAGGAAAGATCTTCTAAAGGAATGGTGGTTTCTCCCATTCAAGTGGGTCCTATCAAGAAAGATATCATTTGTAAAGTCCTTGACATCAAATTAAATTATAATATTTTATTGGAAAGGCCATGGATTCATGAGATGCAAGCGGTGCCTTTGACCTATCATCAATGTTAGAGTAATAGTTCATTTGCCTTTATAATTAAATCACTTCGGTTTAATTATTAAAGCTAACTATTATTCTATTCACTTAAGCTTGTCATTTGTAGGTGCATAATAATTAATATATTTATTAATTATTAAATGCACAAACCTAGCTTTCTCTAGCTTTAGGGTTTCTCACCTTATATGTCACTTTTGTAATTATTGTAATTCATTTTTTGGGAAATAATAATTTTTCTCTCACTCCACTGAGATTTTTCAAACCCTTGCTTCTATCTCTTTGGTTTCCATTTAGCATCAGGTATTTGCATGCAGGTGTTCTTGGCGAGCTGTGAAGTTGGATTTCTCAACTTCTACATGGTATCAAAGAAACCCTATCATTGCCTGGTTTGAAAGTTTATTGAAGTCGTGATTCAAAGATGACAGCCAGAGCTTCTCTGGGGTTTTCCTATCACTTTGAAGGAGGCACTATTTTTTGGAGCTGTTTGAGCAAAAATGTACTCCACTGTTGCATTCAGAAGGCCCGGGAGAGTCAAAATACCTATAAGGTTTGACCATTTTGGTCACAGTGACCTCAAGAAAAAAATTTAGCCTCCTAGGCCGTATGGGCACATTTTTTGAGAAAAAAAATAAAAAAATAAAAAAAATATAGTTTTTTAGGTTTTTTTGGTGCAGATGGAGTGCAACCAGGGCACACTGCCACAGCCGCCATTGGTGGTCTTATGCCTGGGAACTGCCAGTTCTCCACCCTCTGCCAATGGTTCTCCACCGGTCCGCCACCAATCAGCCATCGCCCAGTGAAGGTACGGTGCTAATGTCATTGGTGACGTCAGTGACTGGAAAATCAAATTTTTTCCAGCGGATTTCAAATTTTCTGGCAGGTTTTCATATTTTTCAGAGACCGGAAATTTTTTTTGGCGATCCTTCCGACGGTCATCAAATTTAACCTCGGTAGCTGTGATGGTCATTTGGACGTCAAATTTTTTTCCATCTCTATGTTTTTCCAGAGAGTTGTCTTTCAGAGGGGCACTTGGGTTTTTGGTCGTAACTTGAGCATACGGTGTCCATTTTTGAAAAATGAAATATCACCGAAAAGGTGTTTCCAAGCCAGACGTGATCATGCTAGTCTTGTTTATTAATTTTACCATTTGAGCTCCTATTTTTGGTGTTGAAGTAGAGGATTCATTTTTCCTCCCTCGCTACATCTAGTGTTAAGTTTTTTTCTAGTTTTTCGTGCTTTCAGTAATTGATTCTTTTCTATATGGGGGTTAGAATCATACATTGTGGGGGGCGTGCTTTTGATTTCTTTCATTTACTTTCAGAAAAATGACCCTTCTACTTCTATCTTTTTCTTCTCTCAATGTCAGACCCCTCTATGGCCCGGTTGATACCACATAATTACCACACTTGAAAAGCACACATGACCAGGTTACTCATGTCACATGGCTTATGGTCATGCCTAGATGAAAATCAACCTATCCTGCAGTGTCCTTTTGAGGTTCTTCAGCACAAGAATAAGATGGATGAAGCCATGGGCTTGATTGCACTAAACATTTCTAATAGTCTCCTCTTTCACCTGGATGGTATGACAACTCCTAGGGCCATTTGGGTTAAGTTTTCATATTTTTTTGGCATAATGAATGAGTTTTGGGCACAATAGCTTGATGTAGAGCTAACCACTTTGACACATACTAGCTTTCCCACCATTGAGGACTTCTTGATGAAGTTCAAGTCTCTACACTCAGTTTTGCAGGGATGTGGGAAAACTAAGATAGATGATGAGTGTATCTTCTTGATACTCTCAAAGTTGCGAGGACAGTATCAGATCTTATCTTCCACTTTTTGCTCCGCCATGGATGCTTTGGGTGCTAGACACACCATGCCTTCTTTTGAGACATTCTATGATCGGTTGACACAGGAATAGGCAAAGATCCAACAGATGGATGCTTCTGGCTCTTCTAGCCAAGCATTGGTTGCTCAGTATTCACAGGGGAAACCAAAACAGAAAGGCAAACCAAAGAAAGATTCTACAGGAAATGAGTCTTCCTTCAAACCTACATAGAAAAATGATTCAAAACCTCCAGCTAACCCTTCCAAGGGTAAATCTTCTTTGAAGTCTACTGATTCTACCTCCAAGACTAAGAAGAAATTAGTTGAGACCTGTAGCTTTTGTGAAAAGGATGGACATCCCATTTCTAGGTGTTGGAAATGTTTGGAGGCTTTAGAGGAAGCCATGCAGGAGCATCACATTTTAGCTCCTCAGTCCACATCCTCCCCTCTAGGGAAAGATCACGCTCTTACTGCACGAGCTATGACTTCTGGGCCCACCTAGATTCTTGATTCCGGTGCTTCTCACCACATGACACACACTCAGTAGTTGGTCACCTCACTTGCTCCTTGTGCTACTTCATAGATTGTTGTTGGGAACTCATCTCATCTTTTAGTTTTGGGTTCTGGTTCTGTTGCACTAGCTGGGGGTTCTCTTCAGGATGTTCTTTTCATCCCTGACATTTTGATGAACCTATTCTCTATCTATTAGATTTGTCACTCTGGCTCTGTTAAGACAGTTGAATTCTCACTACATGATGTGGTTATTCAGGACTTACATGATTCTGATATGATTGTGGCTACTGGGAGTGTTGACACTGCATCCCGCCTATACAAATTTGATGGATTTGAGTCTTCTGATGGCACAGGTTCATGTCTTATAGCACATGCAGATTCAGTGAGTAGACTTTGGCATGAGAATTTGGGCCATGTAAATTATAGATATCTTCAGCAGATGAGAACACAGGCACTTGTTCTTGGGCTTCCATAGATTACTTGCACTGATGGGGTTTGTCAGGGTTGTGTTCTTGGCAAACAGCATAGGGATCCTTTTCCTTAGGGATGAGCTACTCATGCTTTGGCACCCTTGGAGTTGATTCATAGTGACCTCATGTCATTTCTTACTCCTTTTTCTGGTGCCAGATATGTGCTCACCTTCATTGATGACTTCTCTAGGCACACAGGGGTTTACTTTTTGAAGTACAAGTCTGATGTCTTTGATTCATTTCAAGTCTTTAAGACATTTGTGGAGAAGCAATCTGGTCTTTCTATTCATTGGATATGCACAGATAATGGGGGGGAATATGTGAACCACACTTTCAAGGATTTTATCTCTAAACATGGTCTTCAACATCAATTTTTAGTACCCTACACCCCTCAGTAGAATGGTGTGGCTGAGAGAAAGAACAGAACACTTCGGGAGATGGCTAATTGTATGATACAATCCAGGTCCATGGATTCATCTTTTTGGGTAGAGGAAATCAATTGTGCCAACTATATTTAGAATCAAATGCCTCACAAGGCAGTTTGACATATGACTCCCGAGGAGGCTTGGTCTCATGTCAAGCTTGATGTATCTTCATTCTGAGTTCTTGGTAGTGAAGCATGGGCATTTGTGCCTGACGCTTAGAGGAGAGCGATGGATTGGAAGAGATGACACCTCATTTTTGTTGGCTACTACAAGGATGTTAAGGCATACAGGTTGTTTGATCATGATTCCAAAGAGGTCCTATTTTGATGGGATGTCTAGTTTGATGAGCACCTTCCTACAGTAGATACCCTGCTTCCAGAGTCTACTTCACTTACCACTACTCCCTCATCTCTTCCAGATTTCTTTCAGGATGATGAGGATGATGATCTTGGTGATCCCCATTTACCTCCACCATAGGATCCTCCATATATTCCTAGATGGGCTCATGTTATATTTGATGCTACAGGATCTCTAGCTAGTGACCCTTCCACTTCTCGTCACACCCAGTCTCATATTGTGGGTTCTAGTCTTCTGAGTCATGCTATTTGTGGTGATCCTCTTACATATGGGGCAGCAATAGGACATACTGAGTGGGAAAGTGCTATGGAGGAGGAGTATTCTTCTTTGATGAAGAATCATACTTGGGATCTTTGTTCTCTTCCTAAGGGAAGAAAGTTAGTGTGATGCAAGTGGTTGTATCATACTAAGTTTACTGCTAATGGTTCTATTGATAAGTACAAGGCACATCTTGTTGTGAAGGGTTTTTCACAGGTTGAGGGTATTGATTACAATGAGACATTTTCCCCTATTGCAAAGATGAATTCTATTTGCTTTGTCTTATCCCTCGTAGCTTCTCAGGGATGGCCCATTTTTTCAGATGGATGTGAAGAGTGCTTTCTTTCACGGGGATCTTAGTTAGGAGATTTACATGAAGCATCCTCAGGGATTTGTGCAGGATTCCTCCTTGGTTTGTAGACTTCAACATTCTTTGTATGGTCTCAAATAGGCCCCTCGGGCTTGGTATGAGAAGATGGACTCCTTTCTACTTTCTATTGGCTTCACACACTAATATTGTGATCCTACAGTCTACATTCAGCATCTTGAGGATGAGGTTTTGATCCTTGTGCTATATGTTGATAATCTTCTCATCACAGGTAGCTCATCTTCTATGATTTAGGATGTTTGGTGTGCATTGATGGAGTAGTTTGAGATGACTGACCTTGGTCCGTTACACTTCTTTCTGGGTCTTCAAATTGTTCAGTCCTCTGTTGGGATCTTTGTTTTCCAGCAGAAGTATGCTCTTGATATGCTTCAGTGCTTTGATATGCTTGATTGCAAGCCTGCTTCCACACCTTTTCAGTCCGATGTTACTTTGTCTACCTCTTGCACTTCACCTTTAGTGGATCCTACATTGTATTGGTATTTGGTTAGTAGTTTGTTGTATCTGACACACACTCATCCTGATATCTTCTTTACAGTTGGTCTTGTCTCTCAGTTCTCACAGGAGCTTCATGAGAGTCATTGGAAAGCTGCCAAGTGTATTTTGAGATACATTCAGGGCACACTTATCTATGGCCTCCATTACACATCTAGGGTTCCTCACATTGTTGGCTTCACTGACTTAGATTGGGCTGGTGATGTTGATGATTAGAAGTCTACTTATAGCTTTGTCTTTTTTCTTGGCTCTGGTCCTATCAGATGGTCATGCAAGAAGAAGAATGCTTGTGCACTTTCATCTACCAAGGTTGAGTACAGAGTGGCAGTGCATGCTAGTCAAGAGATTTTATGGCTTTGGTAGTTGATGACTGAGTTTGGTTTTCCTCCTGATCATCCCACTGTTCTATGGTGCAATAATCAAAGTGCTATTCACATTTCCCACAACCCAGTGGAGCATCAGCACACTAAACACATTGAGCTTCATATGCATTTCATCCGTTAGCAGATTTAGGATGGTGTTCTCTCTTTGGAGTACATTCCCACTGACGCACAGGTTTCTGACATCTTCACCAAACCTTTTGCATCTCCGTGCTATCTTCAATTGCATTCTATGCTTGGGGTGACGGAAGTTGTCCTTGGGGTGTCTTGTTGAGGCCTTCCTTCCTTCATGTTTTTTGTTGCCTCCACTTTTAAACATGTAGCCATTTCACAAAAGTGGAAGATTTAGAAGTCCTAGTATGGTCATGTCATGTTGGTCTGGTTAGTCTGATGTCTAGGTCTAAGTCTTCCCTATGGTAGGAGCTCTTTGTCAGGTTCCCCTTCCTCTGCCATCTTGTTTTAGCCGGGTGGGTTGCTATCAGAGTTTCATTCCTTTGGGTAAGTTATAGATCCCAACCCGGCAAAGATTTGTGCTCTAATCAATGTTCTTCCTCAGGCAGAGATCAAAGACTGGTGTAGACCGATTCTACAGGTCCCAATGATCCTAACGCAACAAACGGCGAGCAATTTGGTTAAGAGATTGCAGAGAACGAGCTCGGCGGGATTTCAGAAATCATCTTCCCCATGGTGGAATTTTACCAAGGAAAGTAATTTTCCGCAAAGGCAAGAAAAAGAAGGATTTTCACATGTTGCAGGTTTTGCACCCCTCAAGCGATTTTCTACCAAGAGCAATTTTGCCCTGTGCGGATTTCGCACCTCTAAAGTGATTCTCCGCAAGCTTGGTTATGATGAAGTGGACCCCACAACGGTTTTTCGAAGCACTTTTTCTATTTTCCGAAGGAGAGAGAAATGATTAAATATTGGCTTGGAGACTAAAATAAAGCAATTGCGGAGAATTGAAAATTGTCTTCTCCACGGTGGAGTTCTCACTCATAAAGGTATTTTTCGCAAAGGAAAGAAGCATAGTGTTGTGTTAAGCGGAATTCTCCCTTGTGGAGAGATTTTCCGAAAAAGCGAAGAAGAGCACCCCGTTTCTGATTTTCCGCAAGCTCAAGGAAAATGGAAAATTAAGTGAAGTTAATGAAAATGTTTCCATTAGGGCAACAGGAATAGTGAAAAGACGTCAAGGTATCCGTTAGGGCTCTGCATTGATGGTGTTAACGAGTTGTATTCATAAATTCATTCATGTGGCGCGAATGCTGAAAATCTACAGTTGCTCTCAGAATTCTATAAAGACGAAGGTGTGAACAGTATTTCAATTCACTATTTCCTCTCTTGTTCTTATCCTACCAAATTCATTTGCATCCTTAGCGCCTTTACTGTGAGCTCTATATCTTGTGTTTTCGAAAGCCCTTATTATTGCATAGCAAGATGGCCACTAGGTTCTCCGGTTTTGACGGATTGAACGGCATCAAAACCACTCTACAGAATCTCACAGATACTTCTCTACGCTTTTACGACATGCATGATCTCCAAAACAGACTGAAAGCAGAGCCAATTCATCCCATTACAGAGAAGCTTAGAGAAAGTGGCTTGATTGAAGCAGCAGGGTTTCCAGTGGCCGTCCAAGCTCCAGAATTGATATACAAATGTATCAACCACTACAACCGGGACACCAGACAGATTATACTACCAAATGACACAGTGATCCTATCTATTGATCGTCAAATAGTGGTGAATTTCTTTTGTGTACCTGAGCGGGATGAATTCTCCAATTTAACAGTAACGCATGCGGTTTCTGAGTTTTCTGCGAAGAAGATGGTGTGGAGGAGAGAAATTATGCACTCATGGTTTTAGAAGCCACGAGGAACTAAAGGTAAAGTGCCGAAGACCCTTTTTGGATCAGACCTTAAGCCCTAAATTATTGATATTCTGGTACTCATTCATAGAATCAGAGGTGAAGTCGAAGCCCTAAATTTTATTGAGCATTACTTCTTCATAGTACAAGTAATATGCTCAGGTACACAATATGTTGATTGGGCTCAGGAGGTAAGTGAAATTCTGTCTAATGCCCTCCGTGCCGCAAAGTTCTACAATACATTTTACATGTCTTCTTTCCTCATCTATATGTTGGCATCACTACAAATATGGCCGGGTCTCCCGAGATTGGAAGATTTCCCAGATAATGTTAAATGCTATGAATTTTACCCCTGTTTGAAATTACATAACAGCTATGGGGATTATGTCTGAGTGACTGATGCTTTCACTATGAGAATTTGCAGGGAATTGCAGGGATGCCCTGAAAAAAGATTCAGTCCAGAAGCAATGGAAGCCAGTAGCCAGTTTGGGAATTTCTTCATTCATTTCTCATCGACATTTTCTTATTTGCGCCTTGCAGCCTTTGATTGTTTCCCCTTGAAACTGCCAAGATATCCAAGTGATATGATTGTGCTGATTCAGATGGTGAGGCATGCAGTGCAAGTGAACCTGTTGAGTGCAAGCTTGAGGAAGAAAGGGTATGAATTTCCTATGAAGGTCAGGGATTTCAGTTGCGACTCCTGTTCGGATGCCAAGAAAATGCAGAAAATGTTCAAAACCAGATATCACCTGGAATCATATGGGGTGATCAGGCCTATGTTTGACCCCAAGGGCTATGCAAGAGATGTATTATAGATTGGAAGCACAATCAGACACATCACTGAATTTGAAGACTATTTTGCTAATTGCAAAGATGAATTTGAAAGCCGTGACAGTGCTTTTGCTAGGCTCACAGTTGAACAGGTGAAGACATATGGTATTAACCTAGATGTTGAAGGAATTGAAGATGATGGCCAGAATATGTATAGAAATACTTATCTGACCCAAATTAGAAACACCTCCATCAGTTCTGAGCCTAGCGGAGAAGTTGTAGAGGACTTAGAGGCAATGAAGGAAAAAATTATCAAGAGGACGGGAAAATGGGTTGAATGGACAGCTAAAAAGAAATGAACAAAAAATACATCTACTCAGGCATCTCCATCAGTAGCTGCTTCATCCTCCACTCAGGGGACCACTACAAGTGTGATGCCAGCAGTTTCTCGAGGACCCGCTCAGCCTACGGGAGGAGGTGATCAACAGCCAGACAAGAGCATTCCATTGGATAAGACCTGTCAAGACAGCTCCCAACCAGTGATTGGGGCCCAAATGGAGGAGAAGAAAGAAGAAGAACCAAAATATAGTGTAGTTTCTCCTAGCACCACTCCAATTTCACCTTCTCAGGTTACTCTAGTGCCTTTTCCTCATCCTAGTCCTAGCACTCCTGTGAGTGTAACACTGCTACCCATGGATAGTTCTCCAGTGCAAGTTGTGGATTTGGGAGATGGAGAGAGTAGTAGTAGTGAGTCTTCAAAATCAGACGAAGTAGCTAAGTAGACCACCAGGACAAGCCAGGCCCCTCCGAAGCTGGTCCCTCAAGTCCCAAAAAATCCTTTTGCCACACCTACAGTAGTAGCCATCCCAGTTAAAAGGAAGTTGTTCAGCATTGATTCACTGGGGGCTGCATCTCAAGTAATAAGTACTAAGTCATGGCTGGAAGACACCCTGGAGAGAAAGAAACAAAGGAGAGAAGAGAATACTCCAGCAAAGGATGTTACTCCCCTTGTGGTACAGTTTGGATCAGCACTAGCCCAATCAAAGAAGCAGAAGTCACTGTCAATATTAGGCCATGATCCAGCCATAGGTCACTTGACCATGGAGATAGCTAAGCCCAACAAAGAGGGCAGATTGGAGGATATGGCTATTGATGATTTTACACTACATTCTATAGACCTCGGTGAAGCAAGGCATGATACTAAGGTTGGTCTGTGGAAGTCAACCAACAAAGTCATTGAAGAACAGTTAGAGAGCCTGAATTCTTCCAAGGTAAGAATGAAGGTAGAGATTGAAGAATTGAATCAATTCATTCGACAATTGGTGTCTCCTCTAGCAACCATCTCTGGAGTGACAGTGACAAAGAATCCCACGGCCGCCGAAGTACAAACTCTTGTTGCTCAACTCCAGGAAGACAGGCATTTCAGCCAGATAGGTAAAGAATGGATTGAAAAGGTCAGAGAAGATGGGACTACTATTATAGAACAAATTGGGAGCAATATTCTAAGGTTGGAGAAAGAAATAGAAAACAACCTCACGAACAGTAATGTTCTGGCAGGAGAAAGAGCAAAGAGTGACGAGTGCAGCGCACTCTTGAAAATGATCCTACAAATGAAAGGGAAAGAAGCCATAGAGGGAAAAATTCTATCAAGAGGAAGTAAGCCTATAGTTGAATGGCTTAAAAGTATGGTTTTTAGGTCTGAAATGATATTATCAGCAGAAAAGGGACTTAGTGAAATAGGGAACAAAATAAGTGAAATCCAGAACAGGGGATTTGAACTAATAAAAGAACTTCATACAGACTCCCAAACTAGCGGCCAGTAGAAGGCGTTAATCGATGTCAAAGTGATGAAATAGAATTTATCCAAGTACTTAGACAGTTTGATCGATGCACCTACAAGTGGCACGAATAGAGCTACAAAATTGCAAAAGCTGAGCGGGCACATACATGTGGCCGTGGAGGAGCTGCCAAAGCAGTTAAACATGAAAAAGAAGGTGGATAGAGATCATTCCTAGTGGCTCTTAAGATATACCAACGTCTACGTGCCCAGAAATGAAGAGCTAGTCCCAATAGTGGTTGCTGCCAAAGCTTATCGGACAAAGGTCGAAAAAGAAAAAGAGGCCAAATGATTTAGATTCCCCTTTTCTTTTCCGTTTCTTTCCCTTTGTAATTGGCTTTCTTGCCATTTTTCATTTAGAGGGAGATGAACCGATTAAACTTCCTTTGTAACGGTCATCCCCTGGCTCTATATGTATGAAGTTGAAAGATTAATGAAAGGTCAGCAAATTTTTGGTGTGGAATGCTTGATGTTGCAGAGACAATTGAATAGTGTTTTATGTCAATGATTTTCTGTTCCAATTAGTTAGAATTTGTTAATTATATGATTCTTTCTTTTAATCTGAACTACAATAGGAAGGGAAGGATGTTTCATTCCTTTTTTGTGAGGATGTGAATAAACCTCAGTAGGATGTGCTGTGGGATATTCTGGGAAGGATTCATTAGAAGCTTTTCATCATTTCATTCTTTATTAGCAGTAGCCATAGATTAGTTGAGGCTGAGCGTATGAATTCATAGGATTTGTGAATTTTACAACTTAGTTCATAGATTAGAAAGCTCTCCTTGCCTGGATTAAGTTCTGTTTAGGCTTAATTTGGTTTTCCTCTTCTGCTCTCGGGTTAAGAGCATACCCCATGTTAGTATAGGATCAAGACATAATTCATTGAAGATCATTCATATAGGGAGCTGTACCTACCAATTCAGAGAAAAGACGGTAGTCTTGAAGGGATTTTCAACTATTTTAATCAGATATTGTTCACAATTTGGGCAATAGAGAGTCATATTCCTAAGAAGTAAGAAAAGACAAATCTGTTTACCAACAGATTTTTGGCGACTCTGCTGGGGACTCAAATAGTCGCTAGACCAGTACATCGTATCATGGGGAAAAATGGTACTCCCTCATGAGAATATCTTTCCAGTGCTCCAACCAAACCTTGGTTTTCAAGATGACCAAGAATTCATAAGCTCGTCTCTTAATACATTAGTTTGGAGATACAGGCGGAACACTAAGCATTACCAAAATGCGAGCTAGGTATTAGAGGAAGAAGAAAGAAGGGCGGAAGCTTTAGAAAGAGATGTTCAAAGGAGGAATATCCAGAGAGCAGAAAGACAAGCACGAAGAGAAGCCCATCAGTAAATCCTTCTCAGCACCCTAGAATGCACAACGTTCCTCAGGAGTACCAGAAAATAGGGTGGGCGTGATCCTACATTTGACAAGCTAGAAGAGCTTGGTTTTTCCATCCTAGAAGTTCCTAAAAGAAGAGGAGAAAAGAAGAGTCGGACTAGACCGGCCTCTCCTGTTAGGAATCAAATTACTTCACAAAGCACTTGCCAGGTATTGACTCTTCACGGTATCAATACTCCCCCGGTTGTTAACTTCCCACCATATAGTGCAAAGGTTGTCATGGCTGTTCCATGGGCTGCAATAGTTGGACCTTTAGCATTAGCGGCTTATCATCCGCTTCCTGCTGGGTCAAGGAAAAGATTTCCTAAGTTTTCAGGTGATGGAACGGTCACTCCCGATGAGCATATCAAGGCATTCTTTGCGGCTACTCACATTTTAGGGGTGGCTCATGAAGACATTATGGTAAGATTGTTTGTTGAGACTCTGACAGAGAGTGCCGCAGACTGGTTCTATCATCTGGACAATGGTTCTATCACTAACTGGAATACAATGAGAACAGCGTTCGAAGCCCAGTTTAAGACTGCAGAAGATGAGAATGCTTTGTTAACACAACTGGCGTCCATCAAGAAGCAACCTCACATGAGTATGAGGGATTTTGTAGCCAGTTTCAACAAAATTACCAGTAGGATTCCCGCCGCTGCTAGGCCCACTGCCGGTAATCTCAAAACATTCTTCATAAGCGCGATGCCTCTGGATGTTAATTATGATTTAAGACGGGCGCGTCCTACCAATCTAGCAGATGCACAAAGAAGAGCCATCGAGTGCGAAGATGACTTGATCACCGTAGGAAAGTGGAAAAGAGAGTTTCAAACCAAAGGAAGCTCCAACAACACTTCATCATCTGACGAAATGCTTCAGAAATTGTTGAATGAATTGGTCGCAATGAAAAAGTAGTTACCTAGTTCCAGCAACTCTTATCAGCTGAATTTTCAGAACATGCCGGGAAGAGGTGCAGATAATAAATTTCCACAGCTTACAGGCCCTCAGCCTAGGCTGCAGATCGAGGTAGCACCCAAGAGAGGGAACATGTGCGTGTTTCATTTGACTACAGATCACAACGGTGAGAACTGCCCAGAAACCGTCCGTATGATGCAGTTGTTAGCTACTAACAAGCTGAATGTAGCAGCTCCTTGTGCAGATTTAGATACATACTCCAATGGCGACTCTGGAAATTTATATGTAGAGTATAAATCTGACTCTGAAACCATGAGTGAATGCTATGCTACCATCGATGGGACTTCATATCAAGTACTCACCCAAGGACAGAAGTTGAAGAACCAGTCTTCGAGCCAACCTCCCAAAGGTGACTCTATTGCTTCCACAAGAAATGCTCATGCTGATCAAGGAGCCTCAAGTTCTCAGATGGGTAAGGATAAATCACCCTTTGATTTTATCCAGTTTTTTGAAGAATAAAAAATTCAGATCTCCCATATAGATTATTTAGCTTCACATCCTTCTGAATTAAAAAGACTAGTGGAGAGATGTAAGGGGAATGTCTCAAGTTTGAACAACAATGTGACTCTAGAAGAGGAGGATGAAACATTAACAACTAATTTTTTTCATCAAGAAGAAGGAACTGTGTTAGCAACTTCTCTGGGGAAGAAGCTTGACCCCTTCTATGTTTCATTATTCATTAATAGGTGTAAGCTAAGTAACTGCATAATAGACTCTGGAGCATCAGACAATGTCATGCCATATTCAATGGCTAAAGCCTTATGTCTTAACCTCACAAAGGTGTATGTAAAATGCTACTCAATGGATTCTAAACAGGTCCCTCTGCTAGGACAAATTAAAGATGCCCAGGTTGCTTTGGCCTCTCACCCTGAAAAGAAGCTCTTATTGACTATCCTAGTGGCAGACATCCTAGCAAGTTATGGCCTCCTCCTGAGTAGAAGTTTCTATAGAGACTTAGGAGGTGAGATAAAGTTGGATTGGTCTCAGGCCACGATACCGATTGGGAACAAGAAAGTTAAATTGGAGCCTGAGGAAAAAGATAAATTCACCATCCTGAAATCTGATGATCCCAAAGCCCAGATTCTCTACCAAGAGCTGGAATTCGGCAATTACATATTGTTCACTGAAGACTCCCTGAATGAAGAGAAATGTGAAAGTCTAGAGGAGAAGGCTCCATGTGAAGAAAGCAACCTGAATGGTGTATGGACTCTGGAATTTGATGGAAGCTATTCTTCATCGGGATCCGGTGTGGGCGTCGTGTTAATCCCTCCTCAAGGTGAACCTAAGCCTATGGACTTTAAATTGGAATTCAGGAATACCAATAATACAGTGGAATACAAAGCTCTGTTGCTTGGAATCGTAGCAGCAAAAGAGAAAGGGATAAAATTGCTGAAAGCTAGAGGTGACGCAGAGCTCATTGTGAAAGAGGTTAGAAAACAATACTCTGTCAAGAATCACAGATTGAAGAATTACAGAAACAGGGTCTGGGATGAAATAGAAAGCCTGGATTCTTTCTCCATTGAAGCGGTGCCCAAAGAGTTGAATTCCAAGGCTAATTCCTTAGCAGTTTCAGCTTCTTTATTGTTGCCTCGTCCAGAGTTCAAAGACAAAAAGTATCAAATTGAAGTTATCTATAGAGCTTATGTTCCTAACAATACAGACTCTTGGCATGTCTTTGAAGATGACAAGAGCTTGCAATTGTTCTTGGAGAGCAACAAGACTCCCTCTAAGCACCAAACAAACCAAGAAGATGAAGAAGGTTCTAACCTTGAATCTCAAGAAAATCATGACGAAGCAATTCAGCTATAAGGTAATACCATCCCGCCTTATTTTGTGTCTTTGGAAAAGCTGTTTAATAGACACGATGCTTATATAAAGCAGAAACGGACCAAAAAAGGACCCACTACTAGTGAATATGAAGGGGTGAACATCGGTGATCCAGACGATCCCAAGATGATCAACATTGGCAAATGTTGTTCACCTGAAGAGAGAGAAACCGCCAAGCAACTCTTTCTAGAATACAAGGATGTTTTCGCCTGGAGCTACGAAGATTTAAAAAGTTATAGAGGCGGTGAAGTAAAACATTAGATTCCTCTGAAGTCAGATGCCGTCCCTTTCCACCAGAAGCAGAGGAATTATAATCCAAAGGTAGCAGACGCCATATTCCAAGAGGTGGACAAAATGTTGAAAGCTCAGATTATCTACCCAATTCACCGCTCTACTTGGGTAGCTAATATAGTGCCTATTCGGAAGAAGAACGGGGAAATCAGAATTTGTGTCGATTTTCAAAATTTGAATCAGGCATCCCTTAAAGACAATTTTTCCCTTTCCAACATGGATCATTTACTGCAAACGGTGGCTGGATCCAAGATGATGTCCATGTTTGATGGATTCTCGGGCTATAACCAGATTGAAGTGGAGGAGAAAGATCAGCACAAAATGGTGTTCACAACCCCCTGGGGTACATTCGCATACCACAGGATGCCTTTTTCTCTGATTAACGCCGGCGCTACTTTTCAAAGATGCATGAGCAAAATGTTTGCTGATCTGATGAATCAGATCATAGGAATATATCTGGATGATCTCACCGTGTTTTCCAAGAAAAGAAAAGACCACATAGAAGATTTAAGGAAGGTCTTGCAGAGATGCTGGGAGCATGGAATCTCCCTCAACCCAAAGAAATCTGTGTTCTGTGTAACAAAGGGAAAGCTCCTCGGTCACATAGTCTCCCAAGAAGGAATTAGGATCGACCCAGAGCGAGTCGAGGCTATTCGAAGGTTGAGTTTGCCAGTGAAGAAAATAGGAGTGAAGTCATTTTTTGGGAAAGTCAACTTTCTCAGGAGATTCATACCCGATTTTGCAGAGATAACCCAATGCATTGTAGATATGATGAAGGGCAATGCAAACTTTAAATGGAGCGAACCAGGGAAGAAAGCTTTTCAGAACATCAAGGATGCTATTGCTAATGCTCTGGTGTTGATTCATCCACATTATGGGCGAGATTTTATCATCTACTATTACGCTTCTGAACACACTCTGTCATCTATACTCGTGCATAATAATGATGAAGGAGTTCAGGCTCCTATAGATTTCATGAGAATTCCTTTAAAGAATCATGAATTAAGATACTCTCAGATCAAGAAACATGCTTTTGCGGTAGTTAAAGCATTGAAAAACTTCTGATTCTACATCATGCATTCGCATTTTGTGGTGTACATCCTAGATGTAGCAATGAAAAGTGTGTTGACACAACAAGAAGTGGGTTGCAATGCTAAAGGAGCTTGGATAGAAAAGACGCAGGAATACGACATTGAAATCAAGCCCACTAAACTGGTAAGGGGAAATGCTTTATGCAGAGAAATCACGGAAAATAAGATCATGGAGGAGACAGAGGAATCCGAAGAAAAGAAGTCGTTCTTGGCAGTAGGACTCCAAGATACATGGTTCAAGGATATTGTTTACTTCCTCACATACGGAGAATGCCCAGACGACCTGACGACGAGACAAAGAAGAGAGCTAAAATTAAAAGCTGCCAAATTCGTAATTTGGGATGGTAGATTGTTTAAGAAGGCGATTGATGGTACTTTCCTCAGGTGTGTGGATAAACAACAACAAGAAAAGCTGCTGAAGACTTTTCACGACAAAGCCTGCAGAGGGCATTTCTCGTCCTCAGTTACAGCTTTCAAAATTTTAAGACAATGTTAATACTGGCCTGGAATGTTCAAGGACGCCTATTCTTGGGTAGAAAAGTGCAAAAAATGCAAGATGTTTTCAGGGTGTCCTCAATTAGCTGCTCTCCCATTGAAGCTTGTGGTGATAGAAGAGCCTTTCTAACAATGGGGTCTTGATTTCATCGGCCCAATTAATCTAGCTTCCAGCGCTGGTCACCAGTACATAATCACTGCCACTGATTATTTCACCAAGTGGGTGGAAGCTAAAGCAACAAAGAAAACAACCTCAGAAGTGGTATGTAAATTTCTTAAAGAGAATATATTGGTCAGGTTTGGCGTCCTGAATAAGCTAGTGATGGACAATGTAGCTTATTTCTCTTCAGTTGAGATTACTAGCTTTTGCTTTGAATATGGAATCACTGTTAGCCATTCTTCAGACTACTTCCCACAGGGAAATGGCCAGGCTGAATCCAGCAATAAGGATTTGGTGAATATTATTAAGAAGCTGGTGGAGGATAATCAAAGAAACTGGCATAAGAAGCTGCATGAAGCGCTGTGGGCAGACAGAGTAATGCCAAAGAGAGAAATTGGTGTATCACCTTTTGAACTGGTTTATGGCACTGAAGTGACTCTCCCATTACCTCTGGAATTGGCTACCAACAAGCTCAGAAGGGTGATTGAAGATGGTACATTCAAAGATGGATTAGAAAAGAGGATTTTGTATCTGACCAAGCTGAAAGAAGAAAGAGCAGAGATAGTAGATCATATCACTCAGCATCAATTGCGAGTGAAGAAGTTATTTGACAGAAAGGCTAGACCACAAAAATTCATGGTGGGTGATAGTGTATTGTTGTGGAATAAGCAAAGCGCTCCCAAAGGGATGCATAAGAAGTTTGATTCTCTGTGGAAAGGTCCGTTCATGATCCACCAGGCATTTGATAACAATTCTTTCAAACTAGCATATCAAGATGGTGAAGTATTACCACTGACCTTCAATGGTCAATATTTGAAGCTTTATCAAGTTGCGGATTGAAAATAGGTAACCCCTGTAATGTACTATAGTTTCATTATGTTGCTTTGTGTTCCTTAGGTTAGTTTCCTTTCCCTTGCATTTGTTCCTTTCTTGTTTTGCTTGCTTTTGTTGTGTGTTCTTGCGTTGCCACCTTTTGTTCTTCTTTGTGAAACCAGAGATGCTAGGTCCCTCACTTGGGTATGATATACCCAAGTCCCCAGTCAGAGCCAGCTGTTGCCTCCACTTTTAAACATGTAGCCATTTCACAAAAGTGGAAGATTTAGAAGTCCTAGTATGGTCATGTCATGTTGGTCTGGTTAGTCTGATGTCTAGGTCTAAGTCTTCCCTATGGTAGGAGGTCTTTTCTGGGTTCCCCTTCCTCTGCCATCTTGTTTTATCCGGGTGGGTTTCTATCAGAGTTTCATTCCTTTGGGTAAGTTGTAGATCCCAACCCGGTAAAGATTTGTGCTCTAATCAATGTTCTTCCTCAGGCAGAGATCAAAGACTGTGTAGATCGATTCTATAAGTCCCAACGATCCTAACGCAACAAATGGAAAGCAATTTGGTTAAGAGATTGCAGAGAACGAGCTTGGCAGGATTTCAGAAATCATCTTCCCCATGGCAGAATTTTGCCAAGGAAAGTAATTTTCTGCAAAGGCAAGAAAAAGAAGGCTTTTCACATGTTGCGGGTTTCGCACCCCTCAACGGATTTTCTGCCAAGAGGAATTTTTCCCTGTGCAGATTTTGCACCTCTAAAGTGATTCTCCGCAAGCTTGGTTATGATGAAGTGGACCCCACAACGGTTTTCTGAAGCACTTTTTCTATTTTTCGAAGAAGAGAGAAATGATTAAATATTGGCTTGGAGACTAAAATAAAGCAATTGCGGAGAATTGAAAATTGTCTTCTCCACAGCGGAGTTCTCACTCATAAAGGGATTTTCCACAAAGGAAAGAAGCGTAGTATTGTGTTAAGCGGAATTCTCCCTTGTGGAGAGATTTTCCGAAAAAGTGAAGAAGAGCACCCAGTTTCTGATTTTCCGCAAGCTCAAGGAAAATGGAAAAGTAAGTGAAGTTAATGAAAATGTTTCCGTTAGGGAAACGGGAATAGTGAAAAGACATCAAGGTATCTGTTAGGGCTCTGCATTGATGGTGTTAACGGGTTTTATTCATAAATTCATTCGTGTGGTGCGAATGCTGAAAATCTATATTTTCTCTCAGAATTCTATAAAGACGAAGGTGTGAACAATATTTCAGTTCACTGTTTCCTCTCTTTCTGTTATCCTGCCAAATTCATTTGCATCCTTAGCGCCTTTACAGTGAGCTCTGTATCTTGTGTTTTCGAAAGCCCTTATTATTGCATAGCAAGATGGCCGCTAGGTTCTCCGGTTTTGACGGATTGAACGACATCAAAACCACTCTGCAGAATCTAATAGATACTTCTCTGTGCTTTTACGACATGCATGATCTCCAGAAAAGACTAAAAGCAGAGCCAATTCATCCCATTACATAGAAGCTTAGAGAAAGTGGCTTGATTGAAGCAACAGGGTTTCCAGTGGCCGTCCAAGCTCCAGAATTGATATACGAATGTATCAACCACTACAACTCGGACACCAGACAGATTATACTGCCAAATGACATAGTGCTCCTATCAATTGATCATCAAACAGTGGTGAATTGCTTCTGTGTACCTGAGCGGGATGAATTCTCCAATTTAACAGTATCGCACGCGGTTTATGAGTTTTCTGCGAAGAAGATGGTGTGGAGGAGAGAAATTATGCACTCATGGTTTCAGAAGCCGCGAGGCGCTAAAGGTAAAGTGTCGAAGACCCTTTTTGGATCGGACCTTAAGCCCAAAATTATTGATATTCTGGTACTCATTCACAAAATGAGAGGTGAAGTTGAAGCCCTAAATTTTATTGAGCATTACTTCTTCATAGTACAAGTAATATGCTCAGGTACACAATATGTTGATTGGGCTCAGGAGGTAAGTGAAATTCTGTCTAATGCCCTCCGTGCCGCAAAGTTCTACAATACCTTTTACATGTCTTCTTTCCTCATCTATATGTTGGCATCACTACAAATATGGCCGGGTCTCCCGAGATTGGAAGATTTCCCAGATAATGTTAAATGCTATGAATTTTACCCCTGTTTGCAATTACATAACAACTATGGGGATTATGTCCGAGTGAATGATGCTTTCACTATGAGAATTTGCAGGGAATTGCAGGGATGCCCTGAACATAGATTCAGTCCAGAAGCGATGGAAGCCATTAGCTAGTTTGGGAATTTCTTCATTCATTTCTCATCATTTTCTTATTTGCACCTTGCAGCCTTTGATGGTTTCCCCTTGAAACTGCCAAGATATCCAAGTGATATGATTGTGCTGATTGAGATGGTGAGGCAGGTAGTACAAGTGAACCTGTTGAGTGCAAGCTTGAGGAAGAAAGGGTATGAATTCCCTATGAAGGTCAGGGATTTTAGTTGCGAATCCCATTCGGATGCCAAGAACATGCTAAAAACGTTCGAAACCAGATATCACCTAGAATCATATGGGGTGATCAGGCCTATGTTTGACCCCTAGGGCTATGCAAGAGATGTATTGCAGATTGGAAGCACAATAAGACACATCGTTGACTTTGAAGACTATTTTGCTGATTGCAAAGATGAATTTGAAATCCGTGACCGTGCTTTTGCCAGGCTCATAGTTGAACAGGTGAAGACATATGGTATTAACCTAGATGTTGAAGGAATTGAAGATGATGGCTAGAATACATATAGAAATACTTATCTGACCCAAATTAGAAACACCTCCATCAGTTCTGAGCCTAGCGGAGAAGTCGCAGAGGACTTAGAGGCAATGAAGGCAAAAATTATCAAGAGGACGGGAAAATGGGTTGAATGGACAGCTAAAAAGAAATGAAAAAAAATACATCTAATCATGCGTCTCCATCAGTAGCTGCTTCATCCTCCACTCAGGGGACCACTAGAAGTGTGATGCTAGTAGTTTCTTGAGGACCCGTTCAGCCTATGGGAGGAGGTGATCAACCGCCAGACAAGAGCATTCCATTGGCTAAGACCTATCAAGACGGCTCCCGACCAGTGATTGGGGCCCGAATGGAGGAGAAGAAAGTAGAAGAACCAAAAGATAGTGTAGTTTCTCCTAGCACCACTCCGATTTCACCTTCTTAGGTTACTCTAGTGCCTTTGCCTCGTCTTAGTCCTAGCACTCCTGTGAGTGTAACACTGCTACCCGTGGACAGTTCTCCAGTGCAAGTTGTGGATTTGGGAGATGGAGAGAGTAGTAGTAGTGAGTCTTCAAAATCAGACAAAGTAGCTAATTAGACCACCGGGCCAAGAAAAGCCCCTCCAAAGCTGGTCCCTCAAGTCCCAAAAAATCCTTTTGCCACACCTACAGTAGCATCCATCCCAGTTAAAAGCAAGATGTTCAGCATTGATTCACTGGGGGCTGCATCTCAAGTAATAAGTACTAAGTCATGGCTGGAAGACACCCTAGAGAGAAAGAAACAAAGGAGAGAAGAGAATACTCCAGCAAAGGATGTTACTCCCCTTGCGGTATAGTTCAGATCAGCACTAGCCCAAGCCAAGAAGCAGAAGTCACTGTCAATATTAGGTCATGATCCAGCCACAGGTCACTTGACCATGGAGATAGCTAAGCCCAAAAAAGAGGGCAGATTGGAGGATATGGCTATTGATGATTTTACACTGCATTCTATAGACCTCGGTGAAGCAAGGCATGATACTAAGGTTGGTCTATGGAAGTCAACCAACGAAGTCATTGAAGAACAGTTAGAGAGCCTGAATTCTTCCAAGGTAAGAATGAAGGCACAGATTGAAGAATTGAATCAATTCATTTGAAAATTGGTGTCTCCTCTACCAACCATCTGTGGAGTGACGGTGACAAAGAATCCCATGGCCGCCAAAATACAAACTCTTGTTGCTCAACTCCAGGAAGACAGACATTTCAACCAGATAGGTAAAGAATGGATTGAAAAGGTCAGAGAAGATGAGACTACTATTATAGAATAGATTGGGAGCAATATTATAAGGTTGGAGAAAGAAACAGAAAACATCCTGATGAACAGTAATGTTCTGGCAGGAGAAAGAGAAAAGAGTGACGAGTGCGGCGCACTCTTGAAAATGATCCTACAAATGAAAGGGAAAGAAGCCATAGAGGCAAAAATTCTATCAATAGGAAGTGAGCCTATATCTGAATGGCTTAAAAGTATGGTTTTTAGGTCTGAAATGATATTATCAGCAGAAAAGGGACTTAGTGAAACAGGGAACAAAATAAGTGAAATCCAGAACAGGGAATTTGAAATAATAAAAGAACTTCATATAGACTCCCAAACTAGCGGCCAGAAGAAGGCATTAATCGATGTCAAAGTGATGAAAGAGAATTTCTCCAAGTACTTAGACAGTTTGATCGATGCATCTGCAAGTGGCACGAACAGAGCTACAGAATTGCAAAAGCTGAGCGGGCACATACATGTGGCCATGGAGGAGCTACCGAAGCAGTTAAACATGACAAAGAAGGTGGCTAGAGATCATTCCCAGTGGCTCTTAAGATATACCAACATCTACGTGCCCAGACATGAAGAGCTAGTCCCAATAGTGGTTGCTGCCAAAGCTTATCAGACAAAGGTCGAAAAAGAAAAAGAGGCCAAATGATTTAGATTCCCCTTTTCTTTTCCGTTTCTTTCCCTTTGTAATTGGCTTTCTTTCCATTTGTCATTTAGTGGGAGATGAACTGATTAAACTTCCTTTGTAATGCTCATCCCCTGGCTCTATATGTATGAAGTTGAAAGATTAATGAAAGGTCGGAAAATTTTTGGTGTGGAATGCTTGATGTTGCAGAGACAATTGAATAGTGTTTTATGTCAATGATTTTCTGTTCCAATTAGTTAGAAGTTTTTAATTATATGATTCTTTCTTTTAATCTGAATTACAATAGGAAGGGAAGGATGTTTCATTCCTTTGTTGTGAGGATGTGAATAAACCTCAGTAGGATGTTCTATGGGATATTCTGGGAAGGATTCATTAGAAGCTTTTCATCATTTCATTCTTTGTTAGTAGTAGCTGTAGATTAGTTGAGGCTGAGCGTATGAACTCATAGGATTTGTGAATTCTACAACTTAGTTCATAGATTAGAAAGCTCTCCTTGCCTGGATTAAGTTTTGTTTAGGCTTAATTCGGTTTGCCTCTTCTGCTCTCGGGTTAAGAGCATACCCCATGTTAGTCTAGGATCAAGACATAATTCATTGAAGATCATTCATATAGGGAGCTATACCTACCAATTCAGAGAAAAGCCAGTAGTCTTGAAGGGATTTTCAACTGTTGTAATCAGATATTGTTCACAATTTGGGCAATAGAGAGTCATATTCCTAAGAAGTAAGAAAAGACAAATCTGTTTACCAACATTTTTTTTCAGCATGTTTTTGTATCTCTTTTTTGGGTAGAGTTTTTCCCGCTAGGTTTTCTCTATTTCCCCATTTTACAAAGATTTCTTTGTAGTTGGGTACCTGATCAGGCCTTGTTGCTGGGACCCATTTCTTTTTCTTTCATATTTGTGCTAGGTTAGTTTCCTCCTAAGCTTCGCTTAAGGTGGGGTGTTAGAGTAATAGTTCATTTGCCTTTATAATTAAATCACTTCAGTTTAATTATTAAAGCTAACTATTATTCTATTCACTTAAGCTTGTCATTTGTAGGTGCATAATAATTAATATGTTTATT
>MU223746.1:1626846-1642793 GCA_018584345.1 Thuja plicata
AATATCACCTTTTTCTCTAAAAACAACAACTATGCTCTGAAATCTCAAAATACGGTGAACATGAATGAATGCACACTCCTCTATTTATAACCATAAGATTCAGATTACATGGCTCAAAGTTCAGAAATGTCAGTTCTTTAATTAATTAAATATGCCATGAAACGTTTCCAAAACCTAGCCGTAGTGTGCGAGGTGACAAGAAATTGAATTTAAACCTTTTAAAATTTTGGCGCCATCATCAAACGGTTAAGACAGCTGACATGGTATTGTGTGATTCATCCTTTGTCATACATCTCAGCTACCTTTTTTACACAGTAATCAAGAATTCTTTTATTTGATTGGCCGCCGGCTTGATCTTCTCTGTCACATCCACCACTTGGCGCCGCTTTACAGATCTTGTTTATCCAGCGATCTCGCGACCTCATAAAGTCTCTTTGTGGTGAGCACATCCTCCTAACCACGGTCTGATCTGTAGATATGGTGACAATATAATCCTTTACCTTAGCTTAAATCAAGTCTTTCTGGCGATCAGGCGACTGTGACAAAATCTTAGTCGCGCAGAGTTAACCTTAACTCAGTTTCCATCTCCAGACTAAGCGAAAAACCGTTAGCTTTTATCATTTAATTGTTTTATCTCTTTGGTCGCTTAGTCAGGAGATCCAATGTCTTTACTGACAACTTAAAGCATGTGCCCTTTCCTATTTTTAGCGACTTCGCGACATACCTTAATCGCTTAGTCGGGGGTACTTTTTACCAGGGGCACTTTTATCACCAGATAACGCGACCACCGTTAGATCCTTTCACCTTTTCATCGAACGGCTGTCTTTTGATCGCTATACATTTTCACATACCCTTAAAATATCATGAGACTTCACGACTGAGGGTATAATGACTTAAGTCTCCTTATCGCTTGATCCTCTTTCTTCATCAAGCGATCACACGACAACCAATAGCAATCTGACAGATGTCATCTACTACTTCATCCACTTTATGCATTCTGGAAGTCTAACTTATCTTTCTGCTCTAGCGACATCCCAACTGAGGGAAATCACATAACATATAACTGTTAGTTGCATGGTCGTGGCTGTTATCTCTTAACTGTCTTTTAATCACGAGACCACGCGATTGCAGGTTTGCCTTAACTATTTGACTACTCTGATCCAGCGATCATGCGACATGAAGGAAGGCGCAAGGTCGGAAGATACTTCATTGACTTGCCTTTTCTTCATGCGATCACCCGACTGAGGTGGGTCCCATTCATTCTTTAAAACTTCATAACACAATATCAGGCGATAACCGGACCAAAGGAAGATCGCTAAGTCTGGATACAATGATGGAATATTCTGTTTCTTCACAAGACTAAGCGACACAAGGTAAAAGAAAAGTCGGGAGATCATTTGGCATATTCGTTTTGATTCACGCGATCAAGCGACCTGACTTAACTTGTTATATAGCACATGTCTTTTCCGAGTTGAAAAAGGTAATGAGGAAATAAGACATGGCTAAGGGTTTTTAAAATGCATCGTTTAACACTAGGCCTTAGGGTTTTTGCAGGGTTTTAACAAGATTTTGACATGGAATAGGCATGAAAACCTGAAAACTTTCAGAGAACAAGGCAAGGAACAGGGAAAAATAGAAAAACACGAAATAAAACCAACAGAATCATCATAGGTACACTAGAGTTAACAACATCAAATGATTGAATTTAGGAAAGCACTAGTTGTCCTGAATCCTTTGGACAACCATAAACTACAATCGAGTACACATATAGATAAAACACATCCACATTGAATCAAATACATCAAAAGGGATTCTCAACAACATACTAACATCATGAAACTCATACAATCATAAATTATAACATCATAGTAACCTAGGATTGGGTTTAGGGGATCACTGATTGACCCTAGTCCACCAGACAGTCCTAAACCCTAATCTGGCATTCAAGATGGTAAATAACACATAGGAAGACATAAAAAATGTACCAAACATTAAAAAAATATACAAAACCATATATCCATTGCCATTTGGTACCAAATCCAACCACAAAACATCATAACAAGATCATATTGTAGAAAACATGTTGATTCCTGAAATTTAGCTAAGTCTAAAATTTCCTAAAACCATCCAAATCTAGAAACTTTATTTGAACTCCTAGGAGGTTGAAACCACTCTCAAACATCCTGGAAGGTATTACATAAAATATAACTTAAAGTACAAGGAATTAAGAGTATGTAGCTTATGCTTAAATGTTACATTTTATGTTTCACCCTAAGGCTAAAATCGGATTGAGACCACCTTAACCCTAATCAGGGTTCCCAAAATTATCCAAAACTCTTGAGTGGGTTCCAAAAGATCCTAAACATAATACCATATGCAAAATAATTGTCCTACAAGTTTACACACCCCCTAGGGTCAACCTTGGGTCAACACAACACCTTAAGCCCTTATGGAAACCCTAAAACCAATCTGGAAAAGTCCTACGTAGGTGGTACCTCAAGCTGCGTAGGTGTTAACCTAAGCTATGTAGGTGGTTACAACCTACATAGGTGGTGCTTCTATGTAGGTGATTATGCATCCTACAGAGGTGGTGCCTAGTTCTACATAGGTGGTCAGGACCATGTCCAGCAAGGATAACAACCTCCAAATTTTACCTTTCAAGTAAAACTAGGTAAGATGGAGGTCTGGCAAGCAAAATCGGAGGGATACCCAATTTATATCCCTTAGTTATCCTTCGAACACATCCCTCAAACACATCCTACCTTTGAGGTAAACCTATTTATTTCCTACCCATAAGCGCAAGGTGAAAAAATATGACCACAAGAAACACTATTATAACAAGGCACAAGTCTGTATAACATCAACTGTAGAAGGTTCTAGATAAAAGCCAATACATTCTAAGGTGACAAATCACAAAGAGGGATAGATAAATTAATAGACCATAACATAATCCATAATTAAAGTATTCATCCATTACTCAAATTATATGAGAAAGCATTGTTATCAAAACAACATTTAAAGGTTTTCCTTTGATCACAAAGCTACAACAAACAGTGAAACGAACATATAAAACATAGCATACACATGATATAGGATTCTCTTTCCGGGTAGAGCTTATCTAGAGTCCTATGGAGAAACCTTTGAAAGCGATATCCAATCCACTCCAGCCAATCCTAATCTACTCAAGCCTTTCAATCATAGAGATATCATCCAAATTCTTCCATTAACTTTTCTAATAGACTAAGACTGAGAATTTCCACATATATTATTTCCTATTTCTTCTTAACTTTTTACTTTCCAAATCTCCTTTCATATATATGTTGTAGGATTGGTTGCACGGGAAATTTCAACCAATGCAACCATCCACAACCATCTATTAGTTAGTATTTTGGTCTTTATTATTTCTTAGATAAATTATTAGGTAGATTGTTTCCCGAGAATCCTTTAGTTTATTTACCACCTTTGTTACCATTGTTTAATTTCATGTTTTAAGTAACTTCTTTTATTTATCCTTACTTTCACTTTTAGGATACGATTAGTTAGTTTTCCTCTTAGAAGGTTAATTAGTAATTACCTTTATTTTTATTCAAGGATGATGTGGATCTAATTATAAATACTTATAATTAGTTAAATATTTTATTACAATTAAAAGGACATATATATAAACATTCATATAAATGTATATATAATATATATAAACATATGCATATGTGTGCACCTATATGCCTACACACACACACACACACAGAGATATATATATTTATATATATATATATATATATATATATATATATATATATATATATTATTACAAAACATACATTAATGAATACACTTGACAAGCTTATTACTATGTATTTAATTCCATAATACAATCATATAATTACTAACAGATGGTCATTCCATTAAGCACAGAGAAAATCTCCACTCACACAATCAATACTCACCTAGTCCTAGTGACTATAATTCTCCACAATAATCAACTTAAAACACCAAGCTAACATAATCAGACATCAATCCAAAACCAAAGGAAAAATCCAAAAGGACCCAACCTAGGAACAAGGATCAGGGATAGGCACAATCTTATGGGACCTGGTACTATCTCTATAACAACAAAAACAATCGAGGATTTTGGGGCACACTCAGACCTGTGAAGCCAGGTGAAGTCAATGCCTAGTACTTGCAAGCCTGCATCACTGAGAAAAAACTACATATGCATTGATGTATATATTAAAGAAGACATTGTAGAAACATGATTGGGATTGATACATCATGTGGGCCTCATCCATGTGAGTAACTATGAATTCACCCTGAATCATGAAAACACATCATGTATATAGGCACACACACACACACACACAAGGAATTTAACATGAGGGTTATAATCTTGAGCATTGGGTCAGTCAATAATCGATACTAATAATAAATCACCATAATCATAATAAATATCTTAAAGCATTGAGTGACATACAAGATTCATCGAAAGTAACCTTAATAGAAGAATATATCTCTATCCATCCAGCACATATCATCCTAACTATGTTCAAAAAGGTATTGAAGGTATTTTATACATATATGGAGATAAACACATACATAAATGATACCTTCAGACAATATGTCTGATATTAGAATTCTCAGGTACAAGCTGATGAAATCATTATAAACAACTAATAGGAAAACAAGTATTAAGCTATAAGGAAATGTCTAAGGATCTTACTTAATTTAAAAAATTATATTATGGTTAGAGGGGTATTACATACTCCCTCCCTTAGATTTGACTTACTCCTGGAAGTCATAAGAGAAGAAATGAACTATACACGTAAGCTGTAAACTGTTATCAAATAGAATTGCAATATTACTACTCTAGTACCTACTTTTAATGAATATATGCATAAGTCTCCAATTAGGAGTGTTGATAAATCTTATTTGATGCATAAGCATCTTGGGTCATTGGCAATCCTTCTCAACCAAAAATATGTTCACTTCATTCCTTAGTCTATTCTTTGTTTCTCGGCTCCTGTTGCTCGGCATGCTTGCTGAGTTGCTCGATCATGCTCATTATTTTATTGCTCAGGTCTTGTTTGGCTGAGTGCTCTATTGCTCGGCCATGCTTTGCTGAGTTGGTTTATTTGGGAGTTGGATTTGGTGGCTAACTTCTTCATTTGATTTTTCTGGCTAGATTTATTTGGGATCTATCAATGGGATCTGTGTGGACCTAAATCTAGATCTCTCCTTTGTATTTGAGAAACAACCTCTTTGGTGGACTCTTGTATATATTATTTTGTATGTTATTAATTTGGTATAAAGTCTTAGAGAAAGAAAGAAAATGTTGAGATATTGAAGATCTGAGATCCCTGTGTAAACAGATCAAGCTGTAATACATTATTTTGTATATGGATGTAACTAGGAAGGCCTCATAGCCTGCATGTAATGAGTTTGATGATTTAATATAAAGGATCTCTACATTTCTCTTCTCTCATAGTGTTGTTGTGTTATTTATGCATTATTTCTGTAGGCTGAAAGGTTTTGGGTGTGCCCTAGGCCCCATCTCTCTTTCTCCTTGTGTCAGGTGGTATCAGAGCGAGTTAAGATCCATGATTCCTTCTTGTAAACTCTAAGGATATTTTTTGTAGGGTAGAAGGTTGTGATCTGACCTACAATTGAAGAGAGTTTCAAGATGGTTCATTGGAGTGGAAATGTTGATCAAGGTCTGGCTGATATGCTTAGAGAGATGGCTGCAAGATTGGAAGCTGTTGAGACAGCCCAACACAAAGGAATACATCATGAAGATGTTAGTGATGATGAATTTGAAGAGGTTCAAGGTGAAGCTACACCTACACCTGTGATGGATCAAGAAGAGGGAATATTCCTAAGAGCTTTGACAAGTCTAAAGTCCACACCTCAGTTTAATTCTCCTGAGTATAGTGGAAAGTTAGATTCTGATGAATTGATCGACTAGATCACTGAGATGGAAAAATATTTTGAATATGAGAATGTTGTAGAAAACAACAAGGTCAAGATTGCAAGCATGAAATTGAAAGGTCATGCATCCTTATAGTAGGAACATCTACAATTGGAAAGAAAGAAGAAAGGTAAAGAAAAAATCAAGGTATGGTTAAAATGGTGAACAAATTGAAAGGCAAGTTTCTTCCTTTTGATTATCGGATTAATCTAGTTTGAAGCAGAAGGACAAGTAAGTCAAAGACTATACTGAATAATTCTATATATTGGACATTAGATCTAGACATTTTGAAGATGAGGAGGAAGGAATTGCAAGATAATTGAATGGATTGAGAAGTTCTGTACAAGATGAGATCAGTTTGGTCAAGATGGAAGGCATTGAAGAGGAATACCAATTTGCCCTAAAAAGTGAAGAGAAATTAAATAGAAGATATGAACAAAGACAAAGAGGTAGAGGAGGTATATTCCCTAGAGGAAGAGGTAGATCTCATGGTGAAAATAGTAGATCTAAACCAGACAAGTCAAATATAGACACACCTCAAGACAAAGGAAAGACTGAATGGAATGATGGAAATTCATACCGAGGAAGATGAAATTACTCCAGAGGTGGATATAGCAGAAAAGGGTTCCAAGTAACTTGTTACAATTGTGGTGAAGAAGGACACAAATCTTTTGAATGTACACATGCAAGAAAGAAGGTTGGCAGTAGTAGAAATACATTAGTGTAAGAAGAGTCATAAAATGAACCTGAGAATCTCATGAGCCAAAGGATACTATGGAGTGAGAAGGATAAGGAAAATCCAATCATAAAAAGTTTGTTCAAAACCAGATGTAGAGTTGCAGACAAAGTTTGGAAGGTCATTGTTGATAGTGGAAGCTCAGAGAATCTGGCATCTGAGGAGATGGTTACAAAATTACAATTGAAAAGGATGAAGCATCCAAAACCCTATTAGATCTCATGTATTAAAGATGATCATACATTAATGGTAAGAGAACAATGTTTTGTGAATCTAAAAATTGGGAAATACTATGATAAGGTGTTGTGTGATTTTATGCCAATGGACTATTATCATATTTTTTTGGGAAGACCTTGGACATATGATAGACATGCTATACATGATGGGAGACTGAATAGATACTCTATTTGGGTTGATGGTAAGAAGCAAATTTTGTTACCTTTAATTAAGGAATTTGCTGGTGAATTATGTACATCTGTGAAAGTTTGTTAAGGATTTAAGAAGAGATGATATTTGTTATGCTTTGATTCCTAACAAATCAAGTAAGAATGAAGAATATGACATACCTACAGAAGTTGAAAAGTTACTGACTAAATTAAAAAAAAATCATTTTAGATAATGTACCTGATGGTTTGCCACCAATTAGAGATATCAGTCATTGTATGGATCTGATTCCTGGAGCTAGTTTACCAAATAAATCACCACATAGGTTAACACCTACTGAGAATGAAGAGCTTAACCAACAAGTTCATGAATTGTTGAACAAAGGCTTAATCAGAGAAAGTTTGAGCCCATGTGTAGTACCTGCTGTGTTGGAACCTAAAAAGAATGGAGAATGGAGAATGTGAACTAATTCCAAGGCAATAAACAAGATCAAAGTAAAGTATAGGTTTCCTATACCAAGGATGGATGATATAATGGATTGTTTGAGTGGAGCAAAGTATTTTACCACAATTGTTTGAAGAGTGGATATCATCAAAGCAGAATTAGAGAAGGTGATGAATGGAAGACTACTTTCAATGCAAAGGAAAGTTTGTATGAGTGGTTGGTTATGCCTTTTGGTTTAACTAATGCACCAAGCATATTTATGAGATTGATGAATGAGGTTTTGAAGAAATTATTGAATAAATGTGTGACTATATACTTGGATGATATTCTAACATTCATTAAGACTAGAGAAGATAATTTAATGCATATAAGACAAGTGTTGCAGAGATTAAAAGACAAAAAGTTGCTGATAAATCAGAAGAAGTGTTCCTTCATGAAAGAAGAGCTTGTGTATTTGGGTTTTTTTATTTTAGCTGATGGTTTGAAGATGGATTCGGAGAAGGTTGAATCTATACTGAGTTGGCCTACACCTGAGAATGTCACTGAGGTAAGATAATTTCATGGATTGGCAAGTTTTTATAGAAATTTTATCATAAATTTCAATTCAATTTGCAATGCTATGACTGAGACAATGAGAGGGACAAAAGAGAATTCAAATGGACACATGGAGCTGATAAGAGTTTTGAAGATTTGAAGTTGAAATTTTTTGAATTACATGTGTTAGCATTACCTGATTTCAATAAGGTATTTCAAGTAGAATGTGGTGCAAGTGGGAGTGTAATTGGAGCTATATTGACTCAAGAAGGTAAACCTGTTTCTTTTTTTAGTGAAAATTTTAATGATGCAAAGAGAAAATATTCTATCTATTTTCAAGAGTTATATGCTATTGTGCAAGCTATGAAGAAATGGAGACACTATTTTATGCCAAATGAATTTGTGTTGTATACTGATCATAAGGCTTTACAGTATTTGGGTAGTCAAAACAAGTTGAATCAGAGACATATGAAATGTGTAGAATATTTGCAGAGTTTTACATTTGTGATTAAGCATAAGAATGGAGTTTCTAACAAAGTTGCTGATGCATTGAGTAGAAGAAGATCTTTATTGAATGAAATGAGAATTGAAGTTCTTGGATTTGATGACATGAAGCATTTGTATGAAGATGATCCTAATTTTTTAGAGTAGTGGAGAGTGTGCCAAGTACCTAGTTCAAATCAATCAAGTAAGTATGAAGACTATTTCATTTAGGAAGATATGTTGTTCAAAGTTATTTAGTTTTGTATACCAAGAGGTTCAACGAGAACTAATCTGATAAAGGAGAAACATAATAGTGGATTGGCTGGACATTTTGGTATTGATAAAACATTGAGTTTTCTAAAGGAGAGGTATTTTTGGCCTCAGTTGTATAAGGATGTTCAGAAATTTGTGAAAAGTTATGGAGTCTGTCAAGTTACAAAGGGAGTGAGTCAAAACACCAGTTTGTATACACCGATATTTGTTCCTAGGAAACCTTGGACTGATATAAGCATGGATTTTGTTCTTGTCTTACCTAGGACAACAAGAGGTAATGATTCCATATTTGTTATGGTAGATAGGTTTTCTAAAATGAAAAATTTCATACCATGTAGGAAAACATCAGATATAGTACACATAATAGATTTTTTCTTTAAGGAGATTCTTAGATTGCATGGGTTACTGAGAAGTATCATCTCTGACAGAGACAGTAAGTTTGTAAGCTATTTTTGGAGAACACTTTGGAAAAAGTTAGATACTGAGTTGAAATATAGTTCTACATTTCATCCATAGACTGATGGAAAAATAGAAGTTGTAAACTAAAGTTTGGGTAACTTGTTGAGATGTTTAGTTGGAGACACACAAAGTAATTGGGATTTGATGTTGGCACAGGTAGAGTTTACATATGATAGTTCAGTAGACAAAAGTACTGGAAAGAAAAAATTTGAGATTGTTCATGGCACACAACCTAGAGGTATATCATATTTGAGAGACATTGTTGGTGAAGAGAAAATAAGTGCTGAAGCAAAGGAATTTGTAGAATTTATGAAGACATTACATGAGGATGTAAAGTAGAAGCTCGAGAAAAGTAATCAAAAATACAAAGATGATGGAGACAAATCAAGAAGACATAAGACATTTGAAGTTGGTGATGCTATGATGGTTCATCTAAAGAAAGGAATATTTCTTATTGGAACATATGGGAAACTAAAGATGAAGAAATTTGGCCCTTGTACAATACTGAGAAGATTTGACAGTGGAAATGCTTATGAAGTTGAATTACCTGATGACATGGATATATCACCTATTTTCAATATTTCAGACTTGTATGAATATCATGAACCTAATGAAGAAGTGACAGTACCAAGTGATTATCCTAAGAAGCAGATAGAGGAAGTTGAGAATATCTTGAAATAGAGAGTTGGCAGAAGTACAAGAGGAAAGGAATACATGGAATATGTGGTAAAGTGGAAAAATAGACCGATTAAGGACTCATCTTGGATTTATCAATTTGAGTTAGATTCATTTAAGGTTGGACCTGATACATGATTCGGGGATTCATTTCTTTCAACCCCAAGTGTCTGATGCAGGAGCATCTTGGGTCATTGACAATCCTGCTCAACCAAAAATATGTTTACTTCATTCCTAAGTCTGTTCTCTGTTGCTCGGCTCCTATTTCTTGGCATGCTTGCCAAGTTTCTCTGTCATGCTCTTTGTTTTTTTTCTCGACTCCTCTTTGGCCGAGTGCTCTGTTGCTTGGACGTGCTTTGCTGAGTTGGTTTATTTGGGAGTTGGAGTTTTTGGCCGACTTCTTCATTTAATTTTCATGGCTAGATTTATTTTGGATCTATCATTGGGATCTGTGTGGACCTAAATCTAGGTCTCTCCTTTTTATTTGTGTGGTGACCTCTTTGGTGGACTCTTGTATATATTATTTTGTATGGTCTTATTTTGGTAGCAAGACTTAGACCAAGAAAGAAAATGTTGAGATATTGAAGATCTGAGATCCCTGTCTAAAGAAATCAAGTTGTAATACATTATTTTGTATATGGTTGTAACCAGGAAGGCCTTAAAGCCTTGCATGTAATGAGTTTAATGATTTAATTTAAAGGATCTTTGTATTTCTCTTCTCTCACGGTGTTTTTGTGTTATTTCCACATTTTTTCAATAGGCTGAAAGGTTTTGGGTATGCCCTAGGCCTTGTCTCTCTTTCTTGCTGCGTCATTATTACAATTATAATGTAGATTAACTCAGTTCCAATGGTAAGAGACTTTCAAAATAATTACCTATCTAATTATTTTACTTTATTTAGTAAGTTTTTCAACAAATACTAATATTAGAGTATTACTTCAAAATTACTTTTATGAACTTGAAAATCCCAAAGTATCCCTGTTTTATTAACATCAGTGTTTTAGACAAATGTGTTTTCTACCAATCAAAATTATCACTTCCTTACACAATATAAAATTTTCCTATCTATGGTAGCCAACATAAAGGAGTAATTTTTGATAACATTTCTATTTTTGAGACACAGTCTAATCCTACACAATACAACAAATGGAACTTTATTTTAAATAGGGTTCTAAACATTGCGTTCCTTACCAACTATGCATGTCAAACATAAAGGGGTAAATAATATTTATACTTATTATGTTCATGAAGGTAATATATCAAAAAATTGTTACTTAGCTTTTCAATCATTAAACTAAAATAATCCATACACTTACCTTTTACGATAAAGCATAATTTTATAAGAAATCTTTTGGAAGACATAAAACAACCTCTTTTAGCAAGTAAACAGTATTGTTTTTTATCAAGATGTAAATATAATTTCAATAATCAGGACACATACCCATTTACAATACATATTTTCTAAGTCATCTTTCATAATAATTGTAGGGTTTGATTTCCAAAACACATTCACACGCCTAGAGGAGATCTTAATCAATTTCCCTAATCTTCATGTTAGGTAGTTCCATATAGCATTTAATTAATGTCAAACAATAATGTAGAAGAGTTCTTTAAAGTTCCCTATTTCATAATGATTATAGATCCATCAAGAGAGGAAAAATCACATGATTCCTACTACTATCTTCATAACCACAACATTTAAATCAGTATTATTAACTAATGTACATAAATTTAATTTATACCCTTTACCTATTTGTAACATTACAAGTATACCCTTTAATCTTTTTGAGATAATCCTATATTGAGTAACATACATAACAATATTATTATAGCATTTATTTGCCATAGTAACTTCTTATTCATAGTCAATCAATCACTTTGTGTTGTTAATTACTACTCAGGTGTTGATCACAATGTATATAAAACTTGAATTTGTTTCCATAATGCTCCTCTAGGATCATAACCAATCACTAGGCATCTAGAAATGCATATAACTAATAAAAACAACTTCCATCATTAGTATAGATAATTCATTGTCGTACATACTCTTTTCTAGACTTGTTTGATTATGTTAGTTAACTCATTTTCTATGCAAATTAACATGGCATGCATAAATAATATAGCTTCTTACCAAATCAAGGATAAAAATAAAAAATGCAAAAGTGAATTATAGCCTAGGATAAAATCTTGGGGACATAGGTCATTCACCCAAGGGTTTCCAAATTAAGCATTTACAAACTTTCCTGATATATTATTCCCTTTTCTAACCAATTCTTAGTTCTTCAAAACAAATTTCTTAAGAGGGAAGAGATAGACAAAGAGTAATCCATATGGAAATAAATTATTTGTTCCTTACATTTAAAGTTCCTACTTCAAGAAGTCATAAGAGAGGGAAAAGAGAGAGATAATTCAAACTACTATTATATATCCATTATCTATTACAACCTTATTCACTCATGCACCCTAGTTTCTCCTTTCACACAATGATCTATTCTACCACTCTCTTTCATCTTTTGCCAAGAATAAGAAAAAATGCATTTTCAAATTTTAAACCAAGACACGACACCAAATTTTTCAAATCTTTCCTAGGTACAAATTATTAGCCATGAACTTTAATTATTACCATTTCAATCCTGTAAGAATAAAAGCAAGTACTACCACAATCATTTCTTTCTTCACATTAAAGGTGCAAAGGCAATTCATTTTTTAAGAAGGAAGTCAATTGGGCATTAATAAGAAGATATAGTGCACAACATCTCTAAAAATATATTATAGGTAGGGTCAGGAGATAATATTACCTACCACCACAATTAAAAAAAACATCGAGTATCCTTTTTACTTTTGGCTTTCATAGAGAGACCAATGTAATTTATCAACAACAAGATGACACACATAAGTCTAAGGAATTCCTTAACATTCTATTTATATAAAGCATCCATTTAAAAAAACATTGATCTTAGAATGCAAAAACCTAAGTTATAATATAACTCAATCATAGAGGAATAGGCGTACCCTTTAAAGACAATGTAACATAAATACAAGAAACAAAGCCTTCATTTCCTAAGATTCAAATTTTGCTTGAATACAGATGAAAATAAAGTAGATGGAGATAAAATATTTAATGTTATGCTTAGGTGAGCTATGAGTTCTAGAGTTCCCAGTGTGGAAACCTAGGGCTCTGATACCAAGATGTCACGCCCCACCAGGGAACCCAGGAGGACAAGTGATGAAGGTGACTCCCCTTAATAACACAAATACACAATAGAAATAGATAGAAACAATAGAAATTTGCAAGAATAGAAAATTGGCTTCTTATTGGGTTCACAAATGTGGAATTACAAGCTTCAAAATTATAATATCAAGAGCCACATGGGCATCCCTTACAATAATCTGTAGGACAAATCCTCCAATAACCGCCCCCAAACTACCCTAGAAAAGACTACGTGCCTTCCTTAAATAGGAAATTTTCCACTGCCTGAGAAGGTTCCAGAAATCTAGCCATTAAGGCCAACTAGCCTTAGCATTTAATTATTTTTCACTTTTATTACAAAAGGGTCAGCTTTAAATATTTACAAAATATGAGATTAGGTAGCCCAACTTACGGAAGCCATAACTTTTGAACCGTAGCTTCGATTGGCTATTATAACCACTTTGCGCAAAGGGGAGATTGCGATCTACAGTGGCTGACATGCGAAGCGCTAGTCAACCGGGCGTTCAACCTTGATTTAGATCCTCTAAGGTCCTAAAAATTGAGCTCAAAGGTTTTGCACCCTAAAATCTCAACAGTAAATCCTTAATAACTTTGCCAATACAGATGCTATGGCAATGAAACTCAACTGGCATGATTACATGACTAAGATAGTCCTTCACCTAAAAAATTAGAACATTCTGAGTTCAAATGGCCAACTTACTAAAAATATCAAGTTTCCAAAAATAGTAGCTTTGTAAAAAATAGCCCTTATTGAATAGAAAACACATATTTTTGGGTGATGCAAGATTGCCCCTTACACCCAGGATGCTCCTGCATCAGACACATAGGGTAATTTGAGAAGTGACCCTGTCACATCTTAGGTGTGTAGAGGAAAACCAAGATGCTCAACCTCCTCCTTTGTCAGCCATGATGAATCTTCTATAGGTCATCCTCTCTATTTGACAAGATACTCTTCATATGTCCTATTCCCTGTGCTTCTGCCAACATGACTATCTAGAATATCTTCAATCTCCTTAGTAGCTAAAGTAGTAGCTGGAATACTCCATTGTGCTTCTATGACCTCACCTTCAACACCCACTTCATGGTACTCTATCAAATCTGCAATGTTAAATACTGGTGAAATATTCAACTCAGTAGGCAATTCTACCTCATAAGCATTTCCTGAATCATGCTTCTTTAGCATGTTACATGGACCAAACTTCTTTATTTTCAACTTGTTATATGTACCAACTAGAAATTGCTCCTTTCGCAAATGAACCATGAATTCATCCCCAACCTAAAATTATTTATGCCTCCTTCTCTCATCTGCCTTAGCTTTATATTGTGCACTCATCTTGGTAATGTGCTTCCTCACCTCCTCATGGATGGTCTCCCTCAGCTTTAGCACTACTTATCTCTCCTTTGTCTATCTTCCTCAACTCTGAAGCATTTCTGGGACTACTTCCAAATACAATCTGGAATGGTGATTTACTAGTGCTCGTGTTGACAAAATTATTGTATGCAAATTATGCCTATGGTAAAATCAAATCCCAACCTGTTGGCTTATCTCCAACCAAACATCTTAGAAAATTCCCCAAACTCCTATTCACCACCTCTATCTGTCCATCAGTTTGTGGATGATGTGATGAGCTGAACTTCAATTATGTCTTCAAATTCTTCCATAATGTGCACCAGAAATATCCAACAAACTTAGTGTCTCGATCTGAAACTATACACTTTGGCAGACCATGTAGTCTCACCACTTCTTTGAAAAACATTTCAGCCACATGAATAGCATCATTAGTCTTCTTATAGGGAATGAAATGTGCCACCTTTGAAAACCTGTCAACCACCACAAAAATTGAATCATGTCCCCGTTGAGTCCTTGGTAAACCAAGAACAAAGTCCATATCGATATCCTCCCAAGGCTTCTCTGGTACAGGTAATGGCTGATACAATCCTATATTCTTCTTTGCTCCTTTTGCTATTTGGCATACTCTACAACTCTATACAAACTTCTTGACATCTTGCTGCAACTATGGCCAATGATAATTCTTGCTAACCAGAGCAATGGTTTTATCTCGACCAAAATATCCATCCAATCCTCTGATATGCTTCTCCTTGATGAGATTCTCCCTCATACAACTTATTGGAATGCACAACTAACTCCCTCTGAATAACATTCCATCCTGAATGATGAAGTCCAACCACTTCATTCTGTCTAGAGTAACAGGTTCTATACAAGCTTTCCAAGCTTCACCAAAATCAGGATCCTCTGGATACAAACTCTTGAGTTCCTTCAACCCAACCACCTCAATCTGCATCTCTGTTAGAAAAAGTTACCTTCTACTCAGAGCATCTACAACTCTGTTAGAATTTCCACTCCTGTGTTTCAAAAAAAATGTGTAACTCTACAAAAATTCAACCTATTTCAAATGTCTTTAATTCAACTTTCCTTGACTATTCAAATATTGCAAAGATTGATGATCAGTATACAAAAAAAACTCCTTAGGAAGTAGATAGTGTCTTCACTTCTTCAATGCTTGAATTATAGCATAAAATTTCTGATCAAAAAGAAAATATTTTCTCTTGGCATCATTTAACTTCTCAGTGAAATATGCAACAGGTTTACCTTCTTGGCTCAAAATGGTGCAAAGCCCTCACTACCAACACATCACTAATTCAAGACTATTTCAGTCAGGGAATTACATGAACATGGCACTATATTCATACTCATCTCCACTTAATGAATCATGATGGGGATCATCATCATTTAGGTTGTTATGTAGTTATTAAGTTGATATTGG
>MU223746.1:1649856-1708560 GCA_018584345.1 Thuja plicata
ACACCTTATTAAAATTAGGAAGTGCTAAAATAGGTTGTTCTATAACTTTTTGTTTTAACAGTTCAAAACTCTTCTCAACCCCTTTAGTCCACTTAAACTCTTTCCTATCCCCTCTCATTGTTTCAGTTAAGGGACCACAAATGCTGCTAAAACTTCTGATAAACTTTCTGTAAAAGCTAGCCAAACCATGAAATGATCTTACCTCAGTAGCACTCCTTGGAGTAGGCCATTCTAGGATAGCTTGCACTTTCTTTGGTTCCATTTTGAGTCCTTCTACTGAAACTACAAATCCCAGATACACTAACTCCTTCACAAAACTGCACTTCTTCAAATTAATCAATAATTTTTCTTCCCTTAGCTTCTCCAAAACCCTATGAATATGCATTAGATGCTCCTCCAATGTCTTAATAAAGATCATAATATCATCTAGGTAAAATAATGACAAACTTACCATGAAATTATTTCAAGACCTCATTCATGAGCCGCATGAAAGTGGTTGGTGCATTGGTTAGCCCCAAGGGCATGACCAACCACTCAAAAATTCCCTCCTTTGTTTTGAAGGAAGTCTTCCATTCATCTCCTTCTCTGATCTGAATCTGGTGATATCCACTCTTCAGATCTATCTTTGAGAAGTACACAGCTCCACTCAAACAGTCCATAATATCATCCATCTACGGCAATGGAAATCTGTACTTGATTGTGATCTTGTTGATAGCCCTAGAATTTGTGCACATCCTACATTCTCCATTCTTCTTTGGTTCTAATACTACTGGTACAACACATGAACTCAAGGTCTCACAAATCAAACCCTTCTACAACAACTCTTGCACTTGTCTGTTCAATTCTTCACTTTCTGCTAGTGTCATTCTGTGTGATGCCTTATTTGGCAAATTGTCTCTTGGGATCAAGTCCATCTGATGATTGATCTTCCTTACTAGTGTTAATCCATCAGGCACATTATTAGATATAATATCCTAAAACTCATTCAATAGATCTTCAACTTCTATAGGCACATCTTTTATTTCCTCTTTACTAGCTTTTGGAATTAAGGCAAAACACATATTCTCATGCTTCATACCCTCTAGGAATTTTCTTCCATCAAAAAAAGTTATTCTTGCATTACTACATACCTTTTCATCTATATTTTTCAATGGTTTTATCTTATGTCGCACTCCATCCTTTATCAAGGAATATGTATTTGCATGACCATCATGTATAGCATGCCTATCAAACTGCCATGGCCTTCCCAGCAACATATGACAAGCATCCATATGTATGATATCACATAGTACCTCATCATAGTACCTTCCAATCTTGAACTTTACAAGGCACTGTTCATTAACCATGACCTTGTGGTCATCCTGCAACCAGGTGATCCAGTATGGATGTGGGTGTTTCTGCCTCTTGAGCTTCAACTTTGTGACCATCTCTTCTAACACTAAATTGTTAGTACTTCTGATATCAATAATCATATCACAACACTTATTCTCACACTTGCACCTAGTGAGAAACAAGCTCCTCCTTTTCTCAGATTCATTTTCACCACTCAGTAGGACTCTTCTGTTAACTAGGACTTCTCCTCTTTTAGCATCTTCAGAATGAGCTGATTTTGCATCTTCATCCACATGTGTGACTCTAACCTAGCCGTCATTTCTCCTATCTTCCCTTCCTTGGCATTGAGAACATTCATATGCCCTATGACCTTCTTCTCCACAGTGAAAACATGTTCCATGGAAGCCTCCTCTTCCTGATCCTTGTCCTCATCCTCTTCCTCTTTGATCTCTATTATTTTGATTGAAATTATTTCCCCTCTAACCTTGACTACTATTGGCCTCATCCTTCTTTTTTTTATCTTCATTTTGGCTTCCATAATATCTTCGACCAGATCTTCCACCATGACCTCTTCCACTTTGCCTGCTTTCAAACTTCTTGTTCAACTTTTCCTCTACCTTTAGGGAAAACTGGTAGGCCTCTTCAATACTATTCATTCTGATCAGGTTCAACTCCTCCTGAATGCTCAGCCTCAACCCATCAAGGTAATGGGAAAATTTCTCCTTGTTAGCTTCCGCATGGCCTATTATAATGAGGATTCGATAGAACTCTGTATACTCCTGGACAGATTTCTCTGCTTGCTTCAAACCTTGCATTTTCTTCAGTAGATCGAGCTCATAATCAACAAGAATGAACTATCACTTCAATTTATCCACATCCAATCCCATCTTGTGATTTTGTCCTTTCCTCTTCTATTTCACTCCAACTAAATCTCCTACCACCTGAGCTTTGCATGACCCTTCAGTCAGTCCTTCGCAAATTTAACCCTATCAGGATCCTCAATATCTTCATACTCAAAATATTCTTCTATTTCATTGATCCAATCGATCAACTCTTCTAGGTTAAGATTTCCTGAAAATGTGGGAACATCAAGCTTAGGTCTTTTCTTGATCTTGGAAATAGCCTGAAAAATCCTTTCCTCCTCTTGGTTTAGAATTTTTCCTTCCTGATCAAAATCTCCTTCTACTTTGGCTTCATCCTCACTTTCCTCTCTTACGACAAGACTCATGCCTCTGTAAATCTCTTCTTGCAATGCTTTTAATTGTCTTTGGAGGGCTCTAACCTCAGGTGGCACACCTCTGGCTCTTCTGCCACGCTCCCTTGGTGGAGGCATTTTTGTACTTGTCACTAAAACCCTAACCACGGTCCTAGTTCAAATTGCCTCACAGTCGGTGATCTATCCACACACTCAGGAACTTCTCACTATGATACCACTTAATGAAGGGGACTCCCCTTAATACCACAAATACACAATAGAAACAAAGAGAAACTAAAAAAATTTGCAAGAATAGAAAATTGGCTTCTTATTGGATCCACAAATGTGGAATTACAAACTTTAGAATTACAATATCAAAAGCCACATGGGCATCCCTTACAATAATCTGTAGGATAAAGCCTCAAATAACCACCCCTGAACTTCCCTAGAAAAGACTACGGGCCTTCCTTAAATAGGCAATTTTCCACCACCCGAGAAGGTTCTAGAAATATAGCCATTAAGGCCGACTACCCTTGGCATTTAATTATTTTTCACTTTTATTACAAAAAGGTTGGCTTTAAATATTTACAAAATATGAGATTAGGTAGCCCAACTTCTGAAAACCATAACTTTTGAACTGTAGCTCTATTTGGCTATTATAACCACTTTTCAGAAAGGGGAGATCACAATCTATAGTGGCTAACATGTGAAGTGCCAGTCAGCTGGGAATTCAACCACGATCTGGAGCCTCTAAGGTCCTAAAAATTGATCTCAAAGGTTTCACACCCTAAAATCTCAATAGTAAATCCTTAATAACTTCTCCAATACAGATGCTATGGCAATGAAACTCAACTGGCATGCTTACATGACTAAGATGATCCTTCACCTGAAAAATTAGAACATTTCAAGTTCAAATGGCCAACTTACTAAAAATAGCAAGTTTCTTAAAATAGCAGCTTTGTACAAAATAGCCCTTATTGAATAGAAAACACATATTTTTGGGTGATGCAAGATTGCCCTTACACCCAGGATGCTCCTACATCAACAAGCCAACTAACTACTAAGAGATGTGAATATTTTTTTTTTTGAAATATTACCAATTGATCTAATTCCTCTCAGGTTCCCTACCACCACTATTAAAGAAACATAATCTAATCTATTCATTTACCCATTATGGAATTGATTGATTAATATAAGTTTACCAATTCATTCCTTTACTTTTAACATTTAACTATGTGAATTATCCTTTACTAAACTGACGTCATTATTCACTTTATTCCTTTAAGCATCTAGGTGAGAGATAAGAATTTGATAGAAAAGTAATGCCCTATATATTATATTATTCCATATGCATTTGAGAAACATAGTAAACATAATCCAATATTAAATTATATAGCTATTTATTGACTGATTCATTAATTCATAATAATCTTCCACAACCTTACATCAAGATATAACACATTCATTCAGAAATACATTATTTCATACTAAGTCTAAGATAATTTCTTGGATGCCAAAAATTAAAAAAAGATACATGAATAAATACCCTTAACCATTATATTTTCATGTTCATAACATACAAAATTTTTCCTTTTGTTTTACCTAGATCTACCCATTCCCTTATACATTGCTTTGATACATTGATATACATCATATCATCAGATACAATGATTTAAAAGAGATTTCTATTACAAGAATGCACATGCATAAGTACATCTTTACATATAAAATGAGAAGTCTTCAAAACTGAAAATCTAGAAGGAAAAGGAACCAAGAACATCCATCTGAACACAGACAGTACCTCAATATAATAAAGATTAACCACCCAACCACGTGGATCCAAAAAGAGTCCACTCCCCCATGCTAGGAGATAGAGACCAAGGTCCACGCAAGAAGGTAACAACTAGGATACTTCTAAGGAGAGGATAGTGTTTTTCCCAGAACAAAACATAACTTGAAAATGCAAGAAGATCACAAAGACATAAATCACATTGGTAGGAACTCTAAGACACATGCTAGGTGAGTGTCATCGCATATCCCTCACCCCTTGGGTTACCCTGGTAAGCCACTCTGGTCCCCGACCCCCAAGTAGGCACATGCGAAACTAAACATCTCTCATAGAGACAAGATTGTTTGATTGTGCTATCACAATAGCACCTTCTCCCACTCCCATCTGTAGCCTATTCTAGCACTACCAGCATGGGAAAGGCTTATCTTATTTAATGTGTAATGCCCTTCCCATAAATTATAAATGTTCTCACTAGATTAAACAACTCCATAGTGGGTTACCCTAGTATTAGCCACTTAGGGCCTCGGCCCCCACTATGAGCCACTCACCTATTGCTCTTAGGTTCCCTACTTCTAAAAAACAACATCAATATACATGAAGAGAAGTATCACAGGTACACTAGAGTTAACAACATCAAATGATTGAATTTAGGAAAGCACTAGTTGTCCTGAATCCTTTGGACAACCCTAAATCGTAATCGAGTACATAGATAGATAAAACACATCCACATTGAATCAAATGCATCAAAAGGGATTCAAAACAACATAATAACATCATGAAACTCATAGAAACATAAATTATAAGATCATAGTAACCTAGGATTGGGTTTAGGGGATCACTGATTGATCGTAATCCACCAGACAGTCCTAAACCATAATCTGGCATTCAAGATGGTAAATAACATGTAGGAAGACATAAAAAATGTACCAAACATCAATAATTATACAAAACCATATATCCAGTGCCTTTTGGTACCAAATCCAACCACAAAACATCATAACAAGATCATATTGCAGAAAACATGTTGATTCCTAAAATTTGGCTAAGTCTGAAATTTCGTAAAACCATCCAAATCTAGAATCTTTATTTGAACTCCTAGGAGGCTAAAGCCACTCTCAAACATCCTAGAAGGTATTACATAAAATTTAAATTATAGAATAAGGAATTAAGAGTATGTAGCTTATACTTAAATGTTAGATTTTATGTTTCTCCCTAAGGATGAAATCAGACTGAGACCACCCTGACCCTAATTAGGGTTCCCAAAATTATCAAAAAATATTGAGTGGTTTCCAAAAGATCCTAAATATAATACCATATGAAAAAAACCTGGGTCAACATGACACCTTAAGCCCTTCTGAAAACCCTAAAAACCAATCTGGAAGAGTCCTGCGTAGGTGGTACCTCAAGCTACGGAGGTGGTAACCTAAGCTGCACAGGTGGTATCCTAAGTTTCACACATGGTTACAACCTACTCAGGTGGTGATTTTTTGTAGGTGGTCATGCATCCTATGCAGGTGGTGCCTAGTTCTACGTAGGTGGTCAGGACTATGTGCACCAAGGACAACAACTTCTAGATTTGACCTTTCGGGTAAAACTAGGTAAGATGGAGGTCTGGAAAGTAGAATCGAAGGGATACCCAGGTTAGATCCCTTTTAGTTATCCTTCCAAAAAATCCCTCAGACCCATCCTATCCTTGAGGTAAACCTATTTAGTTCCTTCCCATAAGCGCAAGGTGCAAAAAGATGACCACAAGAAACACTATTGTAACAAGGCGGAAGTCTGTATAACATAAACTGAAGAAGGTTCTAAATAAAAGTCAATACATTCTAAGGTGACAACTCACAAAGAGGGATAGATAAATGAATAGACCATAACATTATCCAGAATTAAAGTATTCATCCATTACTCAAATCATATAAGAAAGAATTGTTATCAAAACAACATTTAAAGGTTTTCCTTTGATCATAAAGCTACAACAAACAGTGAAATGAACATATCAAACATAGCATACACATGATACATGATTCTCTTTCTGGGTAGATCCTACCTGTAGTCTTGTAGAGAAACCTTTGAAAGTGATATCCAATCCACTCCAGCCAATCCCAATCTACTCAATCCTTCCAATGATAGAGATATCTTCCAAATGCTTCCACTAACTTTTGTAATAGACTCAGACTAAGAATTTCCGCATATATTATTTCCTATTTCTTCTTAACTTTTTACTTTCCAAATCTCCTATCATATATATGTTGTAGGATTAGTTGCATGGGAAATTTCAACTGATGCAACCATCCACAACCATCTATTGGTTATTAGTTTGGTCATTATTAGTTCTTAGATAAATTATTAGGTAGATTGTTTCCCTAGAATCCTTTAGTTTATTTACCACCTTTGTTACCATTGTTTAATTTCATGTTTTAAGTAACTTCTTTTATTTATCCTTACTTTCACTTTTAGAATAATATTAGTTACTTTTCCTCTTAGAAGGATAATTAGTAATTACCTTTATTTTTTATTCAAGGATGATGTGGATCTAATTATAAATACTTATAATTAGTTAATTCTTTTATTACAATTAAAAAGACATATATAAATAAATACATAAACCCACACATATATATAAACATTCATATAAATGTATATATAATATATATCAACATATGCATATGTGTGCACCCATATATATATATATATATATATATATATATATATATATATATATATATATATATATATTCTAGGTAAATATTATTACAAAACATATATTAATGAATACACTTGACAAGCTTATTACCATGTATTTAATTCCATGATACAATCATATAATTACTAACAAATGGTCATTCCAGTAAGCGCAAAGAGAATCTCCACTCACACAATCAATACTCACATATTCGTAGTGACTATAATTATCCACAATTATCAACTTAAAACACCAAGCTAATATAATCAGACATCAATCCACAACCAAAGGACAAATCCAAAAGGACCCAACCCAGGTGAATTCGATGCCTAGTACCTGCAAGCTTGAATCATCGAGAAAAACTACATGTGCATTGATGTACATATTAAAGGAGATATTGTAGACAGATGATCAGGATTGATACATTGTGTGGGCCTCATCCATGTGAGTAACTATGAATTCATCCTAAATCATGAAAACACATCATGTATATAGGCACACACACACACACACACACAAGGAATGTAACATGAGGGTTGTAATCTTGAGAATTGGGTTAGTCAATAATCAATACTAATAATAAATCACCGTAATCATAATAAATATCCTAAAGTATTGAGTGACATACAATATTCATCAAAAGTAACCTTAATAGAAGAATATAGCTCTATCCATCCAGCACATATCATCCTAACTATGTTCAAAAAGGTATTGAAGGTCTTTTATACATATATGGAGACAAACACATACATAAATGATACCTTCAGACAATATGTCTGATATTAGAATTCTCAGGTACAAGCTGATGAAATCATTAAAAACAACTTACAGGAAAACAAGTATTAAGCTATAAGGAAACATCTAAAGATCTTACTTCAATCAAAAACTTGTATTAGGGTTAGAGGGGTACTACAGGTACCTTCATGGGGGGTGATTAAAATGTTAGATTTAATCCACAGGTATTCTTTACCATGGAAATCCATGAGGAGTCTAGTGAAGAGAATTTTGATCCAACTTCTCTAGAACACCTCAAACAAGAACATGTTATTGACTTGAGCGATACAATGTACAAAACCTTAAACAAAGTCATGTCCTTGAACCCTTCAAATGAAAAATTTTCTAATGATTCCTTAGACCTTATTCATCTAGAACTCATTGATTTAGACTTAACCGAACCTAATGACCTACTCTATTTTCCCAATGACAATGCTATGGCCCAATACCTGAACACGGTTGAGCCATCTTCCACCAACAAATTCAATCCAAACATGATGATGGAGGCAAGGGTTCAATATCTTAATCTACAAGATACAATAAAAATAAATAAATAAAAATCAAAAGGTCTAGTTGTGAAAACCACCACGTGGCAGTACTAGACCCCAAAAAAGTAAAAATAATGGATGTTTCCAAAGGTGAAACCCCAACTATGGCACCTAAGGAAGAGAGATTGGATACTTTTCCTCAACACGAATAAGAGAAATCTTGTATCCTCATTGAACCAATAGAAAAGGTCAACATTGGCACCCAATTGGAACCGAAGTTTGTTCATTTAGAAACATCATTGACTCCAATAGAAAGGAAGGATTTCATAAAATTATTTCAAGGAAAGAAAATCAACTTTGCATGGTCATATTTATACATGCTAGGATTAGATCCAAGTTTCATAATGCACCACCTTAATGTGAGGCCCGACATAAAACCTGTGAAAAATAATTTGAGAAAAATGCATCCCCATGTAGATTTATTGGTTAAGGAAGAATTGGAAAAGTTACTTAAAGTTGGCTTCATAAGAGTCATATACTATGCAGAATGGATTTCCAATAGTGCACCTCTTAATAAACATGAAAAATCCATTCGAGTATGCACAAATTTTAGAGATCTTAATTTTATTTCCCTAAGGATTATTTTCCATTACCTATCACTGATGCTATAGTGGATTTGATGGTAGGTCATTCTATGTTTTCATTGATGGATGGATTTAGTGGCTACAATCAAATTATAATTACACCTGAGGATCAAGAAAATACCGCTTTCACATTCCCTTTGGGTACTTTTTGTTGGAATGTTATGCCCTTTGGCCTCAAAAATGCCAGAGCAACCTATCAAAGGGCAATGACAACTATCTTCCATGACATGATGCATAATTTCCTAAAATATTATGTGGATGATATCTTAGCAAAGTCACATGAAATAAAAGACCATCTCTCTATCTTAGAAAATATTTTTACAAGATTGGAGCAATTTAAAGTAAGGTTAAATAGAAAGAAATGTGCATTTAGTGTTCAATCTGGCAAGCTATTGGGCTACATAGTTTTAGAAAAAGGGATAGAAGTAGATCTGGAAAAATTTCAAGAAATCATGGAAATGGAAACTCCCAAAAAAATTATCAAAATGAGGTCATTCCAAGGAATAATTCAATCTATTAGAAGATTCATCTCTCAATTAGTGGTAAAGTGTCACTCTTTTACAAGATTTCTACATAAGGATACCATTTTTAAGTGGGATGATGAATGCGAACAAGATTTTACCCTATTGAAGACATACTTGGTAAATCCACCAATTTTGATGCCTCCCATCAAAGGAAAACCCTTACTATTATACATTTTAGGAACAGAGAGATCTTTAGGGGTTTTATTAGCACAAGAGGATGATGAGGGTAAAGAAAGAGCCATTTATTACTTAAGCAAAACCTTGATCAAGTATGAGTTCAATTATAGCTTCATGGTGCGGGCTTGTCTAGTTGTATTTTTTCCTCCCAAAAACTATGACATTACATATTGATGCACAAGGTTAAGTTGATTTCCAAAGGTGATCCATTAAAGTATTTACTTAGCAAAATAGCCCTTACAGGAAGAACTGCTAAATGGGTGATGGTACTTAGTGAATTTGACATTGACTATATGGAACAAAAATCTATCAAGGGATAAGTCATAGCTAATCAATTAGATAAAAATCCTTTAGTTTCTACTCATCCTATTCATGTATATTTTCTAGATGTAGAGATAGTCAATGTGGAAGCCAAAGTATGGAAATTATATTTTGATGGATCCTACACTCAACATGGTTCAGGAGTCAAAATTCTACTAATTACACCACAAGGATACACTATTTCTAAGTCTTGAAAATTTTTGTTTCCATGCACCAACAATATTGTAGAATATGAAGCTTTAGTCATAGGCATTAAAATGTCTTTAGAATGGAATGCCACAAAACTGCAATTATATGGGGATTCTCAATTGGTCATCAATTAAATTAATGAGTATCAAACTAAGGATGAAAAATTGATGCCATATAAAAGGATGGTAGATGAATGGAAGAAATACTTTGTCTTGATCACATTTGAGAAAATCCAAAGGGATATGAATAGAGCAGTAGATGCTATGGCTACTTTATCTTCTTTACTTCAAATACCTGATTAGAATCCTAGGTACGATTCTCGTTGGAAGAGCTGGTGAAACTAGCTTTTGACCTACCTAAAACTCAAATCATTTTCCTTCTCAATTGGACCCATTTATACCTATCTAAAATACCAAGTTTTAAATTTAGACCAAACCCACACCCAAAAATGACACTTTATACACCAAGTGACTTGTTACACTATCCTATCTGACACATTGTATCACAAAGGTCTTGACAGAATGCTACTTAGGTGTCTAGTGGACGAGGAATAGAAGTTAGCTTTAAGAGATGTTCACAAGGGTATTTGTGGGTCTCATTTGAGTGGGTCAAACCTATCCAAGAAAATCCTTCACATGGGGTATTTATGGAAAACCTTAGAAAATGATCCTTCTACTTTGTTAAAGTGTGTTCAAAATGCCAATATCATGGAGACATGATCCATGTTCCAGCACAATATTTCCACCCGTTCATTACACCATGGCCATTTTACCAATGGGGATTTGATCTTATTGGAATTATTTACCCACCTTCTTCCAATGGTCACAAATATGTCATAGTGAAAACATAATATTTTACAAAATGAGTAGAGGCCTTACCTTTGACAACTGCAATGGGAAAACAAATTTCTATGTTTATTCTCAATCACATCATTTGTAGATATGGTATTCCTCATGCCATTATCATGAACAATGGGAAACAATTCAAGAATAAAGATGTGGATGAATTATGTGATACTTTCCATATAACACACTATTCTTCCTCCATTTACTATCCTCAAGGTAATGGACAATCCAAAGCTACAAATAAGCATATCCTCAAAATATTGAAAATATTCATTGATAGATCAAGAAGAGATTGGCACATCCAAATAAACCCTGCATTATGGGCCTACAGAACCAGCATTCCAACACCAACAGGAGCTACACCATTTTATTTGGTTTATGGGGAAGAAGTTGTTATATCTTTAGAGGTTGAGATCCCATCCTTAAGAGTCTCATTGAAAGGATTGGTAAATGGTGATGAATATAGGGTTGCATGACTTCAATAATTGGAATTGTTAGAGGAACATCAAACACAATATTATGAGCATTTGAAAGTGTATCAGAAAAAAATCTCAAGAAATTATAACAAGCATATCAAACTTAGAACCTTTGAAGTGGGATACTTAGTGTTAAGAGAAAACCCTAAACACCTAGCAAAGAGAGAAAAGAAAGGAAAATGGGAGGAAAATTGACTTGGACCTTTTTTTATTACTTCTTCTTTTGTAACGGGAACCTACAAGCTACTTGATTGTGAAGGTGATGAGTTGCAAGAACCTATTAAAAAAATCCATTTAAAGAGGTTTCATACCTGATCAGATGAAAGAGAATAGGAATAAAGAGTATTAGAAGAGTGTATCTGATGAGTTCAACATCATTCTTTGTACATGAGAAAATTTCAAAAATCCAAAAAAATGAGAAAGATAAAAAAATTCAAAAACAATAGAAAAGCAGAAAAGCATAAAAAGAGGAAAATTGAGCATGACGAAAGCAAAAACATTCAAAAATCAAAAAATGGTTGTCTTGGTGAAAACCTAGCAAAAAGGCAGCTTGATGATATAAAAAAAAAAAAGGAAGAAAAAGAAGAAAAAATCAAAGAAAAGAATTGAAATAGAGAAAAGTGCCTTGCTGAAAATTTAGCAATAGGTGCCTTGGTAGCAAATTAAGGAAAAAAAGAGAGAAAAAGAGAAATAAATTAAAAATGTGAAAACCTGGCACACAAGTGCTTTTTGATTCCTTAGGTCTTACCTAATTGCATTTGTACAAATTTCCCTTTTCATCATCTCATTTGTATATCCTCATTGCATCTGTCATTTGTGCATAGTCCTAATAAAGTCTTTGAGATGCATTTTCAAATCATTGTCACATACTAGGTTTCATTTTCCTAGCTCTACACATGGTCTCATTTTTAGTTGGGGGAAAAGCATTGGTTTTGATAGAAACAGATTCGAGAAGTGCTACTTTTTTATCACATGAAAGGAGAGAATTTTTAGAACTTCATAGGAGAGATATTTTTGAACCTTTGATGGATATCATTGTTCAATTCAAGCATTCGATCTTACAACTTGATGGTTGATCAGGACCTTATTATCAAGATTAAAATTTGACAAAACCTAAATGATCAGGATCAATGGAATTCTATTGAAAATCCTTATACAATACAAAACACTTGAAGTTTTTGATGATATTGATTGAATCATGTTGTTTTTAGGTAATCAATGATGTTTCAACCAGATTGGCGATGATGAAGACATGATATTTTCTTGATTTCATGTGAGTGTTTTGAGGAAAATCCACCAACTTATGTGAATTCATCTAAAGACATGGTCATCAAAAAACCATCGAGGAAATTCATATAGGAAGGAGGGTTAATCTTTGTTTGTTTATGCAAACAGATACCTTGGATATTTAGATCTTCCATATCTTAATACCAAAATCCAATTGCAACATTGAATCTGATGAAACCAGTATTGAGACTCCCATAGTTGATTATTCAACTAGTGAGGGTTGTACTACTTTCTAAATGGTTACAAAAGCGATAAAATTGGTATTCATATTATCATGATGTGGTTAGTGATGATTGTACTTACTCCTAGTTCCACAACACTCAATGATGAAAATATATCTCCTTTGCATTTCTTTCGCAAAAATAAAAGTGACAGTTAGTTGCATTTCATGCTTAGATTAATTGCATTTAGAGGATTTCCTAAAGTTACAGGGGGTTAATTATTTAAAAAGTTGATATCTTTATCTTTGTTCAAATGAATCCATAAATGAAGACTTTCTTGTGCATTTCTCATTGCATTCATTACATAGTAATCATTAAACATAAGTTTACATCATTACATCATTAGTCATTATCCTAGTGCATTAAACATTTCATCATTCATATAGGTGAATTTCATTGAAATATTGCATTATAAAAATACAAAAACAACATGCATTCACATAAAAACCATTATATTGCATTTATTATTTTAATATTGCATCCATCATAATATAGAAAGCATATAGAAATAGATTTGCATACATATTCATCCATCTAAACTGTCATATATAAGATACTACGTCCATAGCATGTAGAAATATACTACATAACCATCATATAGAATAATAACATCAAATAAATTCTATCATATAGAATAAAAGTGATCAAGTCCTCATAAATATGAACAAATTTATGTGATAATCAAAGATACATCATCTCAAAAAGGTCCATCAGTTGGGACTAAAAAATACAAGGGTTTTTGAGTACCTTGTTAAGCTTTTGCATTTTGACCCCCTATAATTGCATTTGGTGCCTATTTGCCTGGATGAGTTTTTGAATTCTACCATGCATGTCAGGTTTTCATCAATCTTTTTTTGACTTATGAAGACATCCCATGTTGTCAGATTCAAGTTTCAAGTTATTTTGTGATGTCTTGTTTTGAGCAGTTATCTATTTCTGCATTTGCCGCCTAAGTGTCACTTTGTTGTAACAGGCACAGTTTGCATTTGAATAAATTGTATCCTTTTGCGTTTCATGGTCCAACACTTTGGGAATGTTTAATATCTATATCAGAGAGCCAATATTTCTAAACCTAAGATATTTCAAGTCCATTTGATAGGTTTTTGGATCCCCCAAAGTTGGTTTTCTAGAATTATCTTGTTCTCTATTTTGCCTAGATTTCTAATTACCCTACTTTTAGGTCTTGCAAGTTGTACCCTGGTTCAAGGACATAAATAATTGAATGTTCCCCTGCATTGTAAACCTGGAAGTGAACTTCTATGAAGAGTTTCAAAATTTGGTCAATCCATTTGACCACTTTTCCCAGTTGATTCTAAATCCAATTTCTGCACTTTTACTAAGTTTAAGTTTAGAAAGTTGTGAAGTGTTGTCCTTGCATATTAATATCGGTTGATGAGTTCATCATCCAAGTGAGCTAATTGAAGTTCTACATTACTTATATGAAATTGGATCCATGTTCAAAGGTTTAGACTCTAAGGGTTTCTTTTGTTAAGTTTTTGGAATTAGAACCAAAAGTGATTTATGCAGATTCCTGTTATTAACAAAATAGTTTTCAGAGAGTAGTCACTTTCATAAGGTGGTAAATTTGTATCTAGTAGTTGTTTAAAAGGACTGATTGTGGGTCCATACTCTTTGCATGTAAATTTACTACCTGGATTTGTGGGTAAGTCTCAGAGCATATTTTGGTATTTTTGCAAAGGTGATCCGAAGTGGTTTGCACGTGTTTTGACAAGTGGACTTTTAGTTTGAAAGTGGTTAACTTGAGAGATTAAAATATCTCACCTCAAAAAGTGATGCAAAGTGGGCAACTGGAAGCTTGGCAAAGGTCTCTCAATAGTGAAAGGTACCCTAGGTTTTTGTCTTTGTGATGGCCACAAGGCGTCACACTTATCACAAGTGTGATGGAAGGACTTGATTAAGGTTCTCACAACCCCAAAACCCCAAGGGTAACCTAATCACTAGGTTTATCAATCCTTCAACACCGACTATCTAAGTTGGTCTCACAAGCCAATGACCCTCAATCAGAAGAATACCCCCAAAATGACATGTAGGACCATGGGTGACCTATGCTTGTAGATTTGGTCTATTTAGGTCCCTACTTCTTAGTTCCAATTGTTCTTTCACTCAAAGGAAACCCATACCGAATAGTTGCTTCACAAACCTAGGCTTTTGCTTGTAGCCTTTTTCAGAGGGAATTTTGATCTCATCTGAGATTTCTCCACAGAACCATATGAACTAATCAGGGTTTTAGGTACCCTTTATGGCCAAAGGCTTTGGACTTAAGCCTTAAAACTTGGAATTGAAAAGAAGATAGAATGGTGAGACAAATTGATCTACCAATTAGCCTTAATTAGGCCTCGAATTACACTACAAGTACCCTTTAGATACATCCAATTCCCTAAATGACTATTGGATCATGCAAGGGTTGCACAAATGTCTCCTCCTCTGATTTAGAGCCTCTGATCAATCCCAGGACAAAAGTTATGACTGTTGTCCTAAATCAGGATTGGTGCATACATGTGCATATACACCTAGGGCATCAATTATTTTCCACTTCCCTGCAACTTGAGAACCCTATCTTGTATAATGTTAAAGGAAATCCTAGGAAAAATCTTTTCACCAAGGGGTATTAGTTTCCCATGGTGGAAAGTGAAGATACACACAATTTTGTAAGAGACCCTCACTTAGGGCCTATAATCTAGGCAGTAGGATTAAAAATTAGATAGCTTGCAACCTAAAAATGATCAAAGCATGAGACAAAAACCAAAAGGAAGAATATTCAAACCAATATCTCCCTATGTCATATTTACATGCTTCCCTGGCCATACCTACCCGTACACGATGACTATTTTTCCCAGAATGCAAGAAAATGGTTATATTTTATTGATTTCAAAATAACAATTACATCTCTCACCTACCACCCACTTTAATGTGCTATTTTAGGCACTCCTAATGGTTACAAAACAATTTTGAACCAACTTGACCATTTCGGAGTTGATTTTCAAAAATTTGTTAAGTTTTGCTCAAAAGTTGCTTGACAACTTTTGAGCAACTTTTACATTTTGTGCATTTTTGCAACTCTAGTGACCAAATATGGTCAAGATGTTATTGAGATGATCCATAGTGGATCCAAACACTAAAAACTCAAAAACAACTTAATTCTATGGTTTGGGATCATAATTGAATCATAGTGACCCAAGGGCTTATATTGTGCCAATCTTGGTACTATGGTCTTACATGGTGATCCAATGACTAAACCTAGTGTGTTTATGTTTGCAAAGGCCTCTTATGTGAGGCTTCACCCTGACCCATCATAGCTTTACTGCTCGATCACACTTTGATACTTTATGTTTAGATACATTGATACACTTTTTGATTATCCTAACAGAGACTCAAGATTTTATGTTATGATGATGATTATATTGTGTGGATTACATTTTGATATGGATTAGACCTAGAACAGGTGGTTGATTTTGATTATATATGTTAAGATAAGTTAATTGATTGGAAGATCAAATCATGATTGGATTTGATTATTTCATGGATTTTTTGTCATGATGATTATGGAATTATTATGTTTTAAACATTTCTCTATGAAAATTGCAATTAGGAATTTAATTCTGCTTATTGATTAATGTTGCCAATTATGAATTGAAAATGTATATTTCATGTGATTTTATTATCTTGGACTACTGATGCTCGAGTTTAGTGTGCAGGAAAGGGAACCATGGAATTATTTGGAGAATCAGGGATAAACACATGTGAATTGAGTAAGCCAAGGTTTAATCCAATAAGGGGTTGAAACCTCATTGTAATGTGATCTTGTTGTATACCTAATCTGAATGTGTGTTAATAGTTTAAAATTCATATGGTTGTTTGGAAATGTCATTGTGAATGTGATGTGTATTTTATTTTGGTGTGACTTGACACTTGTGTTGTCCATGTGGATGGTTACATGTCAATTTAGGGCCTGGGCAAGAATCACCAAACCTTATAGGATGTTATATTAATCCCACTTGCATATAGATGTCTTGTAGGGATCACATCATATTGGAACTCGGATTTGAAAGTTAGGGGTACTTTGGAGGGGTCAAAAGTGACCCTAGAGTGTTTTTTTAGCCAAAATTAGTTAACCCTAAGGGGGTACCTTGGGTTAGGGATAGTTTTTACCTATGGGAGAAACCTAGGTCACCATTATGACTTTCCAAAATGCCTACTTTTCAAAAGTGGCGAAAATAGAGATGGCCACATGCATCTAACTTCTCCCACACTCCTTACTAAACTCACAATTAAGAGGGGTGACAAGCGGTAAGACAAAAGGCTAGATGTCATGTCTCATTATTGCTAGGTCTTGAGTACACTTTTTGGGGTTTTTTTAGAGGGTTTGGGGAGACTTAGTGGGTGTTCACCCACTCTCTAATTTTAGAGACAATTAGGGTTTGGATAGAGGAAGGATAAGGATTTGGGCTCTTATCAAGTTTCATTTTGCCATAACACATTTGGAAGGTTGGTCTCCACTGCCATAAAGTGCTTATTTTGTTGCAAGTAGATTTGTATGTTATTGTTTTATGAATATAAAATCTTGTATGGTGTTCATGTATGTAATCTTGTATAGTGTTGTTGTATGTAGATTTTGTTGTCATGTGTTGGGTTGGGAATGCATTTGGATTTTATATCAATTCTTGTTCTTTTGGATTGGGAGTGTTGTTCATGGGAGTTAAGGCATTACTCACCCTTTGGGAAGGGAAGTAGTGGCCTTGGGTGAAGGGGTTAGTTGGAATCTCCATTTTAGTGAGAGTCTCTTCTCTTGGAGAAGAGGGATAATTTCATGGAGTATGGGCTCCGTGAAGCCATGTTGTAAATATTGTTTTGGTATAGAAATGACCAAATATTTATATTGAAGGAATGTCAATGAAGCCTGGAAAGGCATGAAAAAACTGTTATTGAGGAATTTGAAAATGCAAATAGCATTATCCTCCTTGGAAAAGCCCACCTTCACCCTACTTCAATGGGTTTGAAAAACTCATTTGTGAAGCCTTGGTTGGGAGTATATTATTTTCTTGTTCATTTATGATGTTTTGTGAGAATTTGGATATGTTACCAGTTTGGCCTTGGCTCTCCAAGCTCGGGGGTGGTCTCCTTGAGACCGTGGTTGGGAGGTGAGTTTTACATGGGTTCCCTCATGAAATTTGTAGGTTTTGAAGTCAAGATGATGGTGAAAGAGGCTTGGAAGAAATCTCTATTTGGGTGTAGTTGTGTGTAAGCAACTTCAATGTTGCATGGTTACCCCTTTTTATTGAAATTCATTTTTTGTTGATTGTTGTAATGTTTATTTTGGAAGTTTTTTTAAGCTAGATGTGAAGAGCTCTCATTCTTTATGTAATGATTCATTAAAGGAAGAAATGTTGCATACCATCCATGTATTGTATAGATTTACCATCTTGAAGATGTGTAATTGTAGATTGTAAGATTACCATAATGTAAATGATGGATTCTTTAGTTCATGCATATTGTATTCTATTTCTTAGAGAAAAAAAAGAAGTTAACCATTCATGTTAGAGGGATATCCAATATTGAAAGAGAGAGACAATATAATAATTTCATATCATAAAAATCTTGAGGATTTGTGAAACTTGGAATCTCCATCTCCATAGATTCAACTCTCTACATTAAAAATCTCCATTTCAATCTCAATTCTTGAGAAGAAGAAATAACCTTGATAACAATAACAAAACTAGTTTGTATGTTAATATTAAAATCAACTAATACTATTAGTCCTCTTAGTATATTTCTCTAATAAATCAATCCAAATGCATACAATGATCTATTACAAAAATTAAACCAAGAAAATCAATATGGAAGAGCTTAAACCAAACAAGGCCCATGACACTTTCCAGATTTAGAGAAAAAATGCTCTCTAAAATTTGTATGGGAAAGGAAATTAATTCTCCTTACCATAGAGAATATTCCTTTCCCAATATGCTCTCTCTCTAATTAAGTTAGTCTCCTAATCCCACTAGCATAACCTTGAAATTTAATCCTAAATTCTAATTAACTCACCTTGCACTCTTACCCATTTCTACGGGCCCCACCTTCACCATACTCCTCACCACTTTACCTCCTTGCTTGGGCATAGGACTCTGTAAAGTTTGAATAGTAAATCAATTTTTTAAGGGCTGCACTACTTGGTACATGCGCCACCTCCCTTGCTGTCAACATCCTTTAAGTCCGACATGCCTTTTACCCCAAGTCAACCCTCTCTTCCCTTCATGCGAAATTCTCCTTGGAAAGGATGGAGATATGTTGGTGGGCCCTAGCAACTCATCATCCTCCCTTATTAAAAACCCATGGCACCTTTTGTTATCCTGTCTTTCCATGCAAATTTCCTTGTATAGGAATGGGGTAAGTTAGGTGGTGGGCCCCAAAACAAGTCATTTAGACCTGCACTCTTCCCTTAGGAATTCGAACCCTTGCTGATTTCTCCCTTGTGATGGGATAGGGAGTTCATAGTTAGTTAGGTTAGTAGATTATTTGATAGTTAGATTAGATTAATATGTAGTTAATAGATAGTTTAAGTTAGTCAATGAGATATATTTCTTTATTGTTTTAATTCTTAGTGGTGTAGTATTCTATATATATATAAATTGAATTCAAAATTGTAGCATTAGTTATTAGATTAATAACTTTAGTGTTATGAAAGATGAATGGAGTTATTAACATGATTAAATTAAATTTGTATTGGATCAATTTATTAAAATAACAATTAATCATTCTAAATGGATCCTTAACATTAGTTGTTTACGTTATTTTAAAATTGTGAAATTTGTGAACTAATTTCATAAGGATTTTGGCCTAAAGTTTTGATTAGCATACTAGAGATGTAGATTTCCTCAACCAATTCAATTGTATAGTTAATGTTAATTTAAATTTTATTATGATAAAAAGGAATATATGTTACTCTTGTGTTCAAGGGGTTAGGGGTTATGTTAAACTTCAATTAGAAGTTAATTTAAATTTTCTATTAGAGGATAATTTAATTGTCTTATTAAAGGTTAATTTAAAGTTGTTTTGTTAGGGGATTGATGAATTAGGAATGCATGTATTTTCATAAAAGGGGATTAATTTAATTAGAAATGATATTGGTAGGTTAGGAGATTAGATTTGATTTCAGCTATTAGAGTTTAATTAATAGTTGTTTGGTATAGTGAAATTGTTATTAAATTTTAATCATGTCAATTGATAAATGTTTCATGTATGTTTGTTTAAAAAGGGAGTAGAATATTAATTAGACTAGGTTTTGAGCTAGTAGTTAATGTTGAAAAAAAACTGGAACTAGATTTGAATGGATTAAGTTGTAATCTAGGTTAAGAGTTAAGTAAGCATTAGGTCAACCTAATTCAAAATATGTTCATAACAACTAACTATCATCATGATACTAAACGTAGTTAAACATGGAATAAGAGTTAGACCAACCTAAGTTAAGCATTAATATAACCCGTGGAACAAGTTGATTCTCCAAATCTCCATCTTTTTGTAGCATGACCCTAATTCAATATGCGTATATACCTTGTAACTTGAAGGTTGACTCTACCATGCTATCACCTTTCCAACTCAACCATTATTAGTTCTACATACTTATGTGTTTTAAGAAAAACATTTGTGTGTATGTTTTGCCCTAGTTTTGGGCATGACATCTTAGGACCTTGAATGAAACCCTAGGGTCCATAGGAGCATGTGGTTTAGTTTGGGTGCTCCTATACCATACTCCCCATGAGATGAGAACTCAAGTTCCCACTTGAGGATAGTTGAGCAATAGTGGTTCCATGTTGTTTGATCTGGTCTTCAGACATCTAGGTAGAATCTATGGAGGGAAGACCTTTCCATTTAACTAAGTACTGCATGTACTTGTTCTTTCTTGTCTTCTTCAAGACTTTGGTGTCCAAAATAGAGTCCAATTCCACTGGCTTGCTTGGTGGGAGATTGGTGACAAAGTATTCATCATTCAAAACTGTCTGTTGGCTTTGATAATTTGGTTGATGTGTTGTGCCCTTATAGGGAGTAAGGTATGCAACACTGAATATTGGAGAAATTTGCAATGTGGGAGGAAGAGAGATCTCATATATATTCTCATCCATTGTGTTAAGGATATTGCATGGTCCAACTTTTTTCATGTAAACCTTGGAATATCTACCCTTAGGTAGTCTCTCTTTCCTCAAGAATGCCTATACCTTGTCTCCAACTTTGAATTGGATTTCCCTTCTTCTTTTGTATGCATGTTCCTTGTATTTCAAAGTTGATCTTTGTAGTGTTTCTTTCACCTCATGCTGCACCTTTGTTATAATTTTTGCTAGTTCTTGTCCTTGAGCACTTATTTTGGTGTTAGATGGAAGTTCTACTAGTTCTAATGGTCCTTTGGGGTCAAGGCCATATACTTCTTAGAAGGGGGTCTTACCCGTTGACCTATTCATAGAATCATTGAAATCAAACTTTTCTTGGGGCTAGAGCACATCCCAACTCTAAGCATACTGTTTGGTTAGGCATCTTAGGAGATTGCCTAAGGATCTATTTACTACCTTAGTTTATCCATTCATTTGTGGATGATAGGCAGAGCTGTAGGTTAGGTTAGTGCCAAGTTTCTTGAAAAGTGTCATCCAAAAGTGGCCTTGAAACTTCACATCCCTGTCAGATACAATTGTCTGAGGTAAACCATGAATCCTAACTACCTCTTTAAAGAAAATATGGGCAATATGAGAAGCATCATTTGTGCTTTTACAAGGTACAAAGTAGACCATTTTACTAAATCTATCCACTATTACAAAAACACTATCAAAACCTTGCTTTGTTCTAGGTAACCCCATTAAAAAATCCATGGAGATTGACTCCCATGGTCTAGAGGGGATTGGTAAAGGTTGATATAACCCTTGATTTGTTGATAGACCTTTTGCTTGCTAATAGATGGTGCAAGTTTCAATGAACTTCTTGACATCATTGTTCATCCCAGGCCAAAAATAACTTCTTTTCACCATTTCTGCAGTCTTGTCAATACCAAAGTGTCATCCTAGTCCACCAGAACGCTTCTCTCTTATTATATTTGTCCTCATGGAACATTTGGGGATGCATAGTTGAGCTCCTTTGAATAGGAGTCCATTCTGAATCAAATATTCAGAAAAATAGGTATGGTATCTTCCAACCATCTCTGTACAAACTTGAAAAATCTCGGCAAAATCAGGGTCATCATGGTATAGATATTTAAGGGAATAAATTCCCACACTTTAGAGTTGGATCTCTTCAACCAGACCCATTCTTCTATTGAGTGCATCAGAAACTTTGTTTGCTACACCCTTATTGTGTTTAATGTTGAAAGTGTATGCCTACAACTATTCTACCCATTTGAGATGTCTAACAGAGAGTTTCTCTTGTAAATTTAGAAAACTCAATTCATGATTGTCAATGTACACTACAAACTCTTTGGGGATTAGGTAGTGTCTCCATTTATTGAGGGCTTAGACCATGGCATAGAGTTCCAAGTCATAGGTTGAGTACTTCCTTTTAGCCTCATTTAATGTTTCTGAGAAGAAGGCAACTGGTTTACCTTCTTGGCTAAGGACTGCACCTATTCCCAAGTTACTTACATCTATCTCCACTGTGAAGACCTTATTGAAATTAGGGAGAGTTGAGATAGGATATTGAGAGACTCTATTCTTCAAGTATTGAAATGCATGATTGGATTCTTTTGTCCAAGAAAACTTGTTCTTTCTACCTCCTTTAATGGTGTCAAGTATTGGTGAACACACATGACTGAAGTTTTTAATAAAATTCCTATAGAAGGTGGACAATCCATGGAAACTTCTTATATCACCTTGGTTCTTGGGAGGAGGCCAATTAACTATGGCTGCAACCTTCTCTGGATCCATTTTGAGGGTTCCCTGTGAGATCACAAATCCAAGGAACATAAGTTCCTTCTTCATAAACATGCACTTTTCCAATTTGATCACCAACTTGTGCTAATGAAATCTTCTTAGGACCTGTTCTACATGATTAAGATATTCTTCTTTGCTATGATTGAATATCAGTATGTCATCAAGATAAATAACAACAAATTTACCAATGAAATCAATTAATATCTCATTCATAAGCCTCATAAAAGTACTAGGGGGCATTGCTTAGCCCAAAGGGAATTACTAACCATTCAAACAAACCTTCAGTTGTCTTAAATGTTGCTTTCCATTTGTCTCCTAGTTTGATTATGATCTGATGGTAGCTAGACTTCAAGTTTATCTTGGTGAAGTAGGAAGCACCTCCTAGTTTATCCAATAGATCCTCAATTCTTGGCATGGGGAATCTATATCTTATAGTGATCTTGTTTAGGGCCCTACTTTCAGTATACAACCTCCACTTGCCATCCTTTTGGGGTGCCAAAACAAATGGAACTGGATATGGACTGAGACTTTTTTGAATGCGCCCTTTTTCTAGCAGTTCATTTACTTGTTTTGCAATCTTTGCATGTTCTAATGGTGTCATCTTGTATGGGGCCTTGTTAGGTAGGGATGAACTAGGTATCATGTCAATTTGGTGACTGATATCTCTCAAGGGAGGGTGGGTTGTGGGAAGGTCACTAACAGTGACATATCTATATTTTCTAAGTAAATCCTTAGCTTCATTTGGTATAGGATCATCCTTGTTAGATCTGACATTACCCTTAGGTTTGGATATTAATAGATATGCTTTAGTTTCAGATTCTTTCAGCAGTTTTAACATTTTTCTCCCACATGGCTATGACAGTTGGTTCTTTCTCAGTCTTGTTATATGGCAGGGGCTTCATGGTGAATGTTTTCCCATCCTTGGTGATAGAGTAGGTATTTTTCCCATAGTGGTGTGTGGCATCAACATCATATTTCCAAGGTCTTCCTAAAAGAATTTGGGAGGCATCCATCTCCACAACATCACAAAGAACTCTATCTTTAAAATCAGAGATTGAAAACTCTATCCATGCTTGTTTAGTGACTAAAGTTTGATGACCCTTTGTTAACCAAGATACATGGTAAGGAGAAGGATGAGATTTCTTAGGGAGGTTTAACTTTTGTACAGTTTCACAAGAAAAAATATTTTTAGTTGATCTAGAATCAATAAGTAACTGACATACCTTTCCATTGCATTTGATCTTTGTTTAGAAGAGATTCTTTCTTTGCAGAGGTTCTTGACTTTGTGGCACTTGGAGGAAGACTTGTCTCATCATCAAACATTGTCCTTCCTCTGGTTCTTAGTCCATTTGATTTGAATTTTCTTATTTCTTTTCCTCTTGGATGATTTGTGCTCTCCTTTCTCCATGATTGTTATTGTTCCCCTTTTTAGGGCACTTGCCTGCATGATGTTGCAATTGGTTACAATAGTAGCACCTCAATGGTCCATTTCCTCTACCCTTTTTTGTTCTTCCCCTATTGAAGGGCCTTCTCCCTCTATAGTTACCTCTAGAGTTTGTATCAGTGTTCTCTTTGTCTCCTTGGTCTGGTGTCCTTCTGCCATTACCACTGTATTGTCCTCTATTCCAAGAGGTTCCTCTTTCTTTGAAATTCTTCCCACTGTCATTAGTCTTTCCCTTTCCAAAATCCTTCTTTCTCTTCCACTTTTCCTCTACCTTGAGTTCCATTTGATATCACTTGTTCACTGAGGTAGGGAAATGTAGGTTGAGTTCCTCTTGAATGGATACTTTAAGCCCATTCATATACCTTGCCAACTTTTCTTCTTCATCTTCTACCACATTTGTCTTCATGCATAATTTTAGGAACTCTTCGGTGTATGAACCCACATCCATGTCTCTTTTCTTTAATATTTTCTTCTTCCTATGGAGTTGTACCCCATAGTCTTTAGACACATAGGTCTCCTTGACTAGTGCAATCATCCTATTCCATGAAGAGATCATGTTCTTCCCATTCTTCATGCTCTCTATTTGGATGAAGTTAATGTTAATCTCTAAGTTCTATTGATGATTAGTGACCAACACTTAGTCATTCACTTAGGTAGTTTTAGTTGGCTATCACTATGGCTGAGCTAAAACTATGCAAGGCCGAGCAACATTGCTGAGAATTTTTTCAATTTTTTGAGCTGAGTTACATTGCCGAGGTGAGTAATACACAGAGATGTTAAGTGTCGAGTGATAGAGAAGTCAAGTGATAAGAAGAATAGTTTTTGTATACATGTCTGGAATGATACAAACTTCAAGGATAAGTGATCTGGTTGACTTGTATAAGCTTTTTGGGCTGACTTATGTATGCATTTAATATTCTTCTATGGAGTTAGTTATGCATTTATTTATTTTATCCTATGCATGATCTATTGTAAAGAATTAATTGTAATACCATTAAGGTATGGGTATCAGATCTTGATCGTTGATCTAGATCTTGCTATCAGATCTAAATAGGTATATTAGATTCCTTCTAAACCCTATTTTGTAAGTGTGCAAGGAGAAAGTAGATAAATTGTCTAGTGACTGCATTTTGAAGTGAAATGCATAGAGGGTTATTTTGTTAAGAAGTAGAGATCAAGAAGAGTAAGAACACAGTGAACAACATAGTAAAGTTATATCAGATTATGAGATCATAGAAGGTACTGGAAAGAGGAGATCCATCATCAGTATTAGAGTGCATAATGAAGGATCAATACTTGAGACATTCTAATCATTGTATTAGGTGAAAATCTCTTAACAGAGTGGTTCTAGCAGACCTTTCTTTATCTCCTAACAGAGTGCTTAATTTATTGTAAGTTGAAATCCTTTAATAGGGTAGATTTTAATGATCTTAAGCTCTTAACCAAGAAGACCTTTAATAGGGTAGATTACATTTTATAATCAACATTGTAACCTTAATAGGTACACTTTATTACTACAGTAGTGGAGAATTTTGTTGGTGTCATCCCCACCCCAGTTTTACCTATTTGGGTTTCTGGGTTACCAAGTTATTATGTTATGTGTTATTTATTTTATGGTGTGGATGCTATCTGATATTACATTAGATTCATATATGTATGAATGTGGATCAGTTTATTTTAAGTATTTAATTTTGAAGATCTGATTCACCCCCCCCTCTCAGTATCTTGCTTTCCAATTATTGTATTTCCAATAGTTGGTATCAGAGCTTAGTTCTGTAAAAAGGTCATAATCATCTTGAGAATACAGATCTTTAGATGGAGATCTAAAAGATGGGTAAAGTCATTGAGAATAAAAATATTGATATTCAGCTAGCACTACAACAGCTTGAGACTGCAAGACAAAAATTAAAGAAGTCCTTGATTGAAAGGAAAGATCTGGCCAAACTAATGAATGACACTCATTATCAGGAAGAGGACACCACAAATATATTTTAGAATGGAGATTCTACTAAGAGTGATGTAGCAATAGCAGATCTACTGGAAAAGAATAGTGCACTATGTGAAGAAGTCAAAAATGTGAAAAAGGAACAAGAAGCCCAATCAATAAGAATGTGTGAATTTGTTGAACAGAAAAGGAAAGCTGATGATGACAAGGCTATGGTAGAAGAAGACAAGAAAATGATGACTACCAGACTTGATGAAAGAATACATGATGTGCAAATAATGACAGTCAATCAAGTGGACATGGAAAATCAACTACTACTTGTGAATCAGGAGATTAGTAGGAAAGACTTGGAGATTGTAAATCTTAGATCTGAGAAGAGTCAATTGAAAGATAAATTGAGATCTAAGAAAGAGCTTAATAATAGAGTGAATGATCTAAGTGCACCTATGAGCTACTTTGAACAACTGGTTGAAGCATCAAGAAGACCTAAAGATTCTTCTAGATTAGGTCACACTGAACAACATGAAACCACTAAAGATGTAGAATCATCTAAGACAGGTGAAAGAAGGCATGCAAAGCTAAGAAACAACAAACCTGTTTATCAACACTATGGGAAACCAGGTCATACAACAAACATTTGCCGAAGCAAGAATGGTAAGTCCAATCCAAAAAATAATTTTAATGGTTATTGCTTTAACTATAATAATTTTGGACATCAAGCACGTGAATGTAAGGCAAAGGCAAGAAAAACACCTAGACTCAATGGAAATTTCTATAACTATCACAAATATGGTCATAGAGCACAAGATTGTAGATATAAAGGTAAACAACAATGGACATCTAAGGTACAAGAGAAATCACCAAGAAAAGGCAATACTTACAATTGGGATTACAATACATGGCATAGTTCTCATTACTGTGGTGAGTATGGACATGTTCCAAAAAACTGTATAAGGACACATTTTAGAGGTAAGTCTAAAATTTGGATGAATGGAAGCCTAGTTTGTCACAGCTGTCTAAAAATTGGTCATACAAGGAAAGATTGCAAGACTAGAGTACCTTCTCCTACTGTAGAGAAAATTAGAGAATAGATGAACAAGACATGGGTTAGGAAGTCTGAACCATGCACCAGTGAAGCTAATGAAGCTAAGGTCACCCAATTTAATGGATCTGGTGATCACATCATCTCCAACTAAGAAAAAGAGGCATGTAAGGAACTGCATCTAAAATTCTTATCTTACATCAGTTCGTAACATGAAATGTACAAAAGTCCATATTTGCATATGTTAAGATGCACCAAGAAATATTTTGAAGACAAAATGCCAAGATGAGAAAAATGCACTATAGGTGTCAACCACCAATCATGGACACTAAGGCCGAGTTCTTTAGTGAGTGCTGAGTTTTGTTGGCCAAGTAAAATTTTATGAAGGTCGAGCGTAGTAAGCTGAGTGGGATGCAAGTTGTGTTAAAGCTGAGGATAGCTGGCTTGCACTAACTCAATGGGTAGAACATTCATTTCTTACCTACCTAGACCCTTCATAGTCTATAAAGGATGAATAGTTGACACTTCATTTTTACCTTGCAAGTTTTACTATTTACAGAGCAATTGAAGCAATTTGCAGAATTGATCTTAACAAAGTTAGCATCAAAGATTTCATCAGTGTGCCATCAACAATCCTAAGGTGAATAGTGCAAAGAGCTATTTGCCAAGGTACTCTATTTTTCATCTCTCATACCCTAATTTCAAAATTATGGCTGCAAGTTCTTCCGCACCAGCTAAGAGTATGGAGGCAGAACCACAGCAAATCTAGTTAGTACAGAGTGATGAATGTGAACCTCTCAACTTTCAAGCCATTCCTGAAAGTGCGATTTAGAGTGATTTAATGGGAGCCCTCTCATCCATTCCACCCAAAGTATTTATGATTCATGGTGTTTGATCATGTTATATGATTAAGATTAGTGAAATAGGTGATAGTGAAATAAGGAAATCCTACAACAAATTGTGTGATAATGGAGTTCTAAAGGCAGGATTCAAACATTTAGCCGACAAAGGGTTAACTCGTGCACTAGATTTTCCATAAGGTTTTAAAGATGAATGGATTAAGGTTATCTTTAGCTGAGTTCATGACATGTGTATGTGGTTAGATAATGGACCAGTCAAGATCACCAAAAGCATGATTCATCGAGTGACTGGATATCCTGTAGTGAATGGGAAATGGACCATGAGGGATAATGGAAAAGAAGAAATTACATTGAAAATTGGAGCCATATGGAACAATAGAGGTATGACTATCTCTATAACTATAGACCTAGAACTTGACTTTGGAGTAAGAGTAATAGAACATAAGTTCTATTAGTCTAGCAGATTGGATAGTGTTCCTTGTACAACCATTAATCAGGCATGGAAAATTGTTAAGAAGAATCATACATATGATCTTTCCGAGATACATAAGACACAATTAGCCTAGAACCTAGGATCAATCAGAAAAACTAAGAGTTCATCATGTAAGTTTGGTTCCTTACTAGTCTATATATTTTTCTACATTCAAGATACATTTCCTACACTGGGAAATATTGTTTGGAAAAAGGATAGACCCATAACAGTTCAGATTAGTGAATGTATGGAGAAACTAGGAAGTAATTTCAATAGCATTATGGGAAGCTATTTTGTAGAATTCAAGAAGAAAATGAGATTAAGGACTAGGATTCCTAAGTCACTAGTGGAGAAGCACTATGAAGAAATCTATTTTCTAGTTGATACAGATAAAACTTATATCCAGGTAGTGACACCTAGGATAACATGCTTAGAACCATTTCCATATGAAGTTAATGTTGATGAAGCATCAGCTGCCATAATTGCACTCCTAGCCAAGGTAATTGATACTACAACATAGAGATTTGGAAAATTTGATGAAGCTAAGGTGAAAATCTCTAGAAGTTTGAATGAGGGAACTATGGAGAGGAAAAGAAAGAAGATAATTGTGAAAAACCTAAAGAAAATGGTTGGCTTAAGTAGTGATGAAGAACCTGAGGATGCAACTTTAGGCCTGACCACTGGACAAGGTGAGGATATATCTACAAAGGAGGAAGTCAGTGCATCAAAAGAGGTTACTAAGAAAGCTAAGGGAAAAAGACCATCCGAGAAAAGCCAAACCCAAGGTTACACATCCTATAGCTAATCATCCGAGCACTAGAGAATCTATTGTTACTTCCCCAGTAGTAGTACAAAAAAAATTATATTGTAAAAGGAAAGTTGCAAAAAGTAGTTCTCAAAAGGAAGCAAAGGTTGCTCCTAAGGCTGAGCTGAGTAAGCCAGCAAAGAGACCAAGAAGGAGATTAAATGTGGGGAGAGATAGTGATGAGGAAAAGATAGAAATTGATGAACCCAGCAACATACCTACAACAAAATTTAAGAAACCAACAAGTATTGATGAGGTATGTGACACTTTGAGGAATTTAGCAGGGTTAGCAACTTTTAAGTTCATTAAGTATGAAAAATTGAAAACTGTAGATAGGCACAAAGTACAGGAAGAACTCTTGGACATGATGAGTACTTTCAAATTAACTCCTATAGAGATAGGAAATCATGTGCCAGATGAAATTTATGATTTTCTATCAAGCAAATGGGAATTTACACTTGCCACAGAAAGATAGATCGGGGAAGGAACTCTAGCCTAGGTAATACCTGACTTAACTTCAAAACAAAGAACCAAATTCATTAAGGATTATAAGAATAGGTTTGTTCCTAAAATCAGAGGCTATGCTATTTTGAAAAATTATATTGAAGGTATAGTATAGCAAGGCACAAGAATATGGAAGGAAATCTTTGGACTGGCCATTCCAAAAGATAAGAAATCTACTGAAGGGACATCTGAGAAAAAGGTGAAAGAAGTTGAAGTAAAGACTACCCCTGAACCACAGATAACACAATATCAAATTTCTATAGAACAGGACAAAACCAAAGATGCATTAGATGTAACTAAATCTATTTATTTGAATGCAGACAGTCCTATGGATTATATAGTTGACAATACAAGCAATTTGAATGCTGAGGAATAAGAAATGTCGAGTGGTAAAGATACTGATTCGCCTATTAAGGAAACTGATACTAAAGAAGGGAATACCACAACATCTGATGAGATAATTGAAGTTGTCAATGATCAAAAAAGTGAAGAGAACCAGCAAATAAATGAACAAGAGGTAACTTCACAGAATCCACCTATTTAAGAGGTTGTGAAAACAATTTTAGATAATGGAGTAGGGATGAAGGATATTGTTGATGAGCCTAAAGAAGAAGAGGAAATTCAAGTGTTGGTTGATCTACCACACTCTGCATCATCCACTCCTACAGCTCCTGAAACTAGTGGTATGCCCAATCCATAAACTATACTAACAGAATTAAAGGAGGCATTGGATATTGACACTGTCAAAGGAACAGATATTATGCCACCAAGCATAAGTTCTCCAGAGTTGAAGAAGAAGAAAATCTTGAAGGAGAAATCTCAGATTCTAGATGTAACATTAGATGAAGTCATTGTGATTCCACAATGGGATCCCAATTAGTTATCTTTTGAACAAATAGGGACTCTACAAGAATTACTTAAGAGCAAGAAGAGACAGGAAGAGATGAAGATAGAACAAAAGAAAAAGTAGGTGTTGCATGACATCAAAGACATATTTGCAAAGGATTTTGACTTAGAGGATGAAATGCCTCAAGCTCCAATCATTGATCAGCTAGTCAAAATTGTACATAAGATAACTGATGAGGACATAGACAGCAATGAGAAGCTTCTACAATGGTTCAGGAGAAGATTTGAGAGCAAAGTGCTAGAGAAAATTTCAGAAGAGATTGCAACAAAATAGGTTGAACTTTATATTATTGTAGAAACTTTAGAGAAAGTCATAGTCAATGTTTATTCTATGTATAGGAAATTATGTGATGTTGGATTTTTCACAAAGGATAATCTATAGCTTGTTGAGAAGTTTTAGTTAGATTTGAGATCAACTGGTAGTACTTTGGGTAAAGATACTACCTCTAGTTCTTGAAATTTTAATATGTTGATAAATGCACAACGAAGAATAGCCGAGCTTATGGCTAAAGATGGTTAAATAACGGCCAAATTGATAACTATTCAGACAAGCTTGTTGCCTCACTTGGAGGTAATATAGAAGGAATTTTCAAATGCAAAGGAGTTATCATAGAGCAGTGCAAATCTATCAACTGTAGAAAGTTTAGTGAGTCTACCTGCTGAGATAGAAATCAAAATGGAAGTTATGAAGATTGCAAAAGAAAGCTAGGATACTACATTTGAATCCACCTTGCAACTTCATAAACAATTTTTGGATAAGTAAAACTTAACCCCACCAGAAATTAGTGAAAAAAACAAGGGGGAAGATGGTAAGGAAGTTGGAAAGGATACAGCATGATACATCAGTACAATATAGGTACACTTGTATATAATTTTTGAAGGCATGTAAACTTGTATATTATTCTGAGTATATTTTGAGTGGGAGTACTTAGTGTACTTAGCCAGTATTTTGATGGAATGAACATAAGTAATGATAAGTGTTTTTGCGACTAAAATCAAAGGGGGAGATTGTTAATCTCTAATTTCTGTTGATGATTAGTGACCAAAAATTAGTCATTCACTTAGGTAGTTTTAGTTGGATATCATTGTTGCTGAGCTAAAACTATGCAAGGCCGAGCAACATTGCTGAGAAGTTTTTCAGTTTGCCGAGCCGAGTTACATTGCCAAGGTGAGTAAGACACAGAGATGTTAAGTGCCAAGCGACAGAGAAGTCAAGTGCTGAGAAGAATAGTTTTTGTATACATGTGTGGAATGATACAAACTTCAAGGATAAGTGATTTGGCTTACTTGTATAAACTTTTTGGGCCGACTTATGTATGCATTTAATATTCTTCTACGGAGTTAGATATGCATTTAATTGTTTTATCCTATGCATGATCTATTGTAAAGAATTAATTTAATACCATCAAGGTATGGGTATCAGATCTTTATCATTAATTTACATCTCGCTATCATATTTGAATAGGTATATTAGATTGCTTCTAAACCCTATTTTGCAAGTGTGCAAGGAGAGAGTAGACGAATTTTCTAGTGACTGCATTTTGAAGTGAAATGCACACAGGGTTATTTTATTAAGAAGCAAAGATCAAGTAGAGTAAGAACATAGTGAACAAAAGAGTAAAGTTATATCAGATTATGAGATCATAGAAGGTATTGGAAAGAGGAGATCCGTCATTAGCATCAGAGTGCATAACAAAGGATCAATACTTGAGACATTCTAATCATTGTATCAGGTGAAAATATCTTAATAGAGTGGTTCTAGTAGAAATTTCTTTATCTCCTAACAGAAGGGTTACTTTATTGTAAGTTGAAATTGTTTAACAATGTAGATTGTAATGATCTTAAGCTCTTAACTAGGTAGACCTTTAACAGGGTAGATTACATTTTGTAATCAACATTGTAACCTTAACAAGTACACTTTATTACTGCAGTAGTGGAAAATTTTGTGGGTGTCATCCCCACCCCAGTTTTACCTATTTGGATTTCTGGGTTACCAAGTTATTGAGTTATTGTGTTATTTATTTTATGGTGTGGATGCTATCTGAGATTACATTGGATTAATATATGTATGAATGTGGATCAGTTTGTTTTAAGTATTTAATTTTGAAGATCTAATTCACCCCCCCCTCTCAGTATCTTGCTTTCCCATTATTGTATTTCCAATAGTTCCACCAAGTTAGGGCTGCTCCCTTCAACTTGGATCTTGTGATTTTTACCCTCTGCTTCTCAAGGATGTCCTCACACTCAAAAAAACTTGTTAGGGCCTCTATCCAATCTAAGGCCAAGTCTGCATTCATCTTTCCATTAAAATTTGGCAAATCCAACTTCTCATCCATGGTTCTTCTCCCCACAGACTTTAAGTCATCTATGAAAGGTCTCTAGTCTATAGGAATATTCACATCCTGATTAGGGTTTTCACTCTCAGACTCACTCCCTTCTTCACCACCAGAAGTGTCTCCCTTGCCCCTCTCTACCTTGTTTTCCAACTCTTCGATTCTTCTTGTCAATGTTGCATTTTCTTCCCTTTGTTCTCTTACTATCTTTGATAACTCAATGTTTGTGACCCTTGAATGAATATCCTCATCCTTAAGAGCATACATAAATCTAATACCACTTGATGCAAAGTGGGCAACTGGAAGCTTGGAAAAGGTCTCTCAATAGGGCAAGGTACCCTAGATTGTTGTCTTTGTGATGGACACAAGGCTTCACACTTATCAAAAGTGTGATGGAAGGACCTTATTAAGGTTCTCAAAATCCCAAAACCCCAATGGTAACCTAATCACTAGGTTTATCAATTCTTCAACACCAACTATCTAGGTTGGTCTCACAAGCCAATGACCCTAAATCATAAGAATACCCCCAAAATGACATGTAGGACTAGGGGTGACCTATTCTTGTAGATTTGGTCTATTTATGTCCCTACTTATTAGTTCAAATGTTTCTTTCACTCAAAGGAAACCCATACCCCATAGTTGCTTCACAAACCTAGGCTTTTGCTTGTAGCCTTTTTTAGAGGGAATTTTGATCTCACCTGAGATTTCTCCACACAACCATATGAAATAATTAGGGTTTTAGATACCATTTATGGCCAAAGGCTTTGGAGTTAAGCCTTGAAACTTGGAATTGAAAAGAAGATAGAATGGTGAGCCAAATTGCTCTACCAATTAGCCCTAATTAGGCCTCCAATTACACTACAAGTACCCTTTAGATACATCCAATTCCAAAAATTCCTATTGGACCATGTGAGGGGTTTCACAAATTTATCCTCCTCTGACTTAGAGCCTCTAATCAATCCCAAGACAAAAGTTATGACTACTGTCCTAAATCAGGATTGGTGCATACATGTGCATATACACCTAGGGCATCAATTATTTCCCAATTCCCTGAAACTTGAGAACCCAATATTTTAGAATGTTAAAGAGAATCCTAGGATAAATATTTCCACCAAGGGGTATTAGTTTCCCATGGTGGAAAGTGAAGATACACACAATTTTGTAAGAAACCCTCACTTAGGGGCTATAATCGAGGCGGTATTATTAAAAATTAGATAACTTGCAACCTAAAAATTATCAAAGCATGAGACCAAAACCAAAAGGAAGAAGATTCAAACCAATATCTCCCTATGTTAAATTTACATGCTTCACTAGCTGTACATGTTCGTACATGATGACTATATTTCCTAGAATGCAAGAAAATGGTTATATTTTATTGATTTCAAAGTAACAATTACATCTCTCACCTACCACCTTCTTGAATGGGCTATCATAGGCACTCCCAATGGTTAAAAAATAATTTTTAACCAACTTGACCATTTGGGAGTTGATTTTCAAAAAGTTGTTAAGTTTTTCTCAAAAGTTGCTTAACAACTTTTGAACAACTTTTACATTTTATGCATTTTTGCAACTCTAGTGACCAAATTTGGTCAAGATGTTATTGAGATGATTCCTAGTGGATCCAAACACTAAAAACTCAAAAACAACCTAATTCTAGGGTTTGGGATCATAATTGACTCATAGTGACCCAAGGGCTTATATTGTGCCAATCTTGGTACTATGGTCTTGCATGGTGATCCAATGAGTAAACCTAGTGTGTTTATGTTTTCAAAGGCCTCTTAGGACCTTGAATGAAACCCTAGGGTCCATAGAAGCATTTTGTTTAGTTTGGATGCTCCTACACCATACTACCCATGAGATGAGAACTCAAGTTCCCACTTGAGGATAGTTGGGCAACAGTGGTGCCATGTTGTTTGATCTGGTCTTCAGACATCTAGGTAGCATCTATGGAGGGAAGACCTTTCCATTTAACTAAGTACTACATCTACTTGTTCTTTCTTATCTTCTTCAAGACTTTGGTTTCCAAAATGGAGTCCAATTCCACTGGCTTGCTTGGTGGAAGATTGGTGACATAGTCTTCATCATTCAAAACTATCTATTGGCATTGATTATTTGGTTGATGTGTTGTGCCCTTATAGGGAGTGAGGTCTGCAACATTGAATATTGGAGAAATTTACAATTTGGGAGGAAGAGAGATCTCATATGCATTCTCACCCATTGTGTTAAGGATATTGCATGGTCCAACTTTTTTCATGTGAAGCTTGGAATATCTACCCTTAGGTAGTCTCTCTTTCCTCAAGAATGCCCATACCTTGTCTCCAACTTTGAAGTGGATTTCCCTTCTTCTTTTGTGTACATGTTCCTTGTATTTCAAAGTTGATCTTTGTAGTGTTTCTTTCACCTCATGCTGCACCTTTGTTATAAGTTCTGCTATCTCTTGTCCTTGAGCACTAATTTTGAAGTCAGATGGAAGTTCTACTAGATCCAATGGTCCTTTGGGGTGAAGGCCATATACTACTTGGAAGGGGGTCTTACCTGTTGACCTATTCATAGAATCATTGAAATAAAACACTATTTAGGGCAAGAGCACATCCCAACTCTGAGAATAATCTTTAGTTAGGCATCTTAGGAGATTGCCTAAGGATCTGTTTACTACCTCAGCCTATCCATCCATCTATGCATGATAGGTAGAGCTGTAGGTTAGGTTAGTGCCAAGTTTCTTGAAAAGTGTCCTCCAGAAGTGGCCTTGAAACTTTACATCCCTGTCAGATACAATCGTCTGAGGTAAACCATGAATCCTAACTACCTCTTTAAAGAAAAGATGGGCAATATGAGAAGCATCATTTATGCTTTTACAAGGTACAAAGTGGACCATTTTACTAAATCTATCCGCTATTACAAAAACACTATCCAAACCTTGCTTTGTTTTAGGTAACCCCATGACAAAATCCATGGAGATTAACTCCCATGGTCTAGAGGGGATCGGTAAAGGTTGATATAACCCTTGATTTTTTGACACACCTTTTTCTTGCTGGTAGATGGTGCAAGTTTCAATGAACTTCTTGACATCATTGTTCATCCTTGGCCAAAAATAACTTCATTTCACCATGTCTGCAGTCTTGTCAATGCCAAAGTTTCCTCCTAGTCCACCACAGTGGTTTTATCTTATTATATTTGTCCTCATGAAACATTTGGGGATACATAGTTGAGCTCCTTTGAATAGGAGTCCATTCTAAATCAAATATTCAGAAAAATACTTATGGTATCTTCCAACCATCTCTGTACAAACTTGAAAAATCTCTACAAAATTAGGGTCATCATGGTATATATGTTTAAGGGAATCAATTCCCACACTTTGGAGTTGGATCTCTTCAACTAGACCCACTATTCTACTGAGTTCATTAGTAAATTTTTTTTCTACGCCCTTCCTATGTTTGATGTTGAAAGTGTATGCCTGCAACTTTTCTACCCATTTGAGATGTCTAACAGAGAGTTTCTCTTGTGAATTTAGAAAACTCAATGCATGATTGTTAGTGTATAATACAAACTCTTTGGGGATTAGGTAGTGTCTCCATTTCTTGATGGCTTGGACCATGGCATAGAGTTCTAAGTCATAGGTTGAGTACTTCCTTTTAGCCTCATTTAATGTCTTTGAGAAGAAGGCAACTGGTTTACCTTCTTGGCTGAGGACAACACCTATTGCCAAGTTACTTGCATCTGTCTCCACTGTGAAGACCTTGTCGAAATCAGGGAGAGTCAAGATAGGATACTGAGAGACTCTATTCTTCAAGTATTGAAATGCATCATTGGATTCTTTTTTCCAAGAAAACATGTTCTTTCTACCTCCTTTAATGGTGTCAAGTATTGGTGAACACACATGACTGAAGTTTTTAATAAACTTCCTATAGAAGGTGGCCAATCCATGGAAACTTCTTACATCACCTTGGTTCTTGGGTGGAGGCCAATTAACTATGGCTGCAACCTTCTCTGGATCCATTTTGAGGGTTCCTTGTGAGATCAAAAATCCAAGGAACACAAGTTCCTTCTTCATAAACATGCACTTTTCCAAGTTGATCACCAACTTGTGTTAATGAAGTCTTCTTAGGACCTATTATACATGATTAAGATGTTCTTCTTTGCTATGACTAAATATCAGTATGTCATCAAGATAAATAACAACAAGTTTACCAATGAAATCAATGAATATCTCATTCATAAGCCTCATAAAAGTACTAGGGGCATTGCTTAGCCCAAAGGGAATTACTAACCATTCAAAAAAAACCTCAGTGGTCTTAAATGTTGTTTTCCATTCATCTCCTGGTTTGATTCTAATCTGATGGTAGCTAGAATTCAAGTCTATCTTGGTGAAGTAGCAAGCACCTCCTAGTTGATCCAATAGATCCTCAATTATTTCCATGATGAGTGTCTTTAAACAAGAGTATTTGAAAATGGTTAGAAGAGCCTATGCATGAAGGAAGGATGCAAACTTAAAATGATTTTAAAAAATTGAAGTGCAATGTTCTTTAGTTGATATGTTTTAAATTTGCAACTGGCATGTGTTTTAAATAAACAAAGATAGAGAATGCATTGAAAACCATGGTGGGGTTGTTGCGCAACACATTGGAAAGCATTACAAAGTTTAATGACAATACAAATTGACAAATTTAATGTGCCAAGGCATATGCCCAAGACCAAAGGACACACATTTAAGGGCATATGTGTTATGAAGAAGAGCTAGTGTGGAAGCAAAGAGGAAGGCCCATGTAGCATCAAAAGAATTAAAACATTTTTATTAAACAAAGTGCAAAAAGAAAGTATAAGACCAAAGCCCATGCCAAAAAGAGAGATAGCGCATTAACATGGACCCCTGCACAAGTTAGAATAGGGGTCCTGCATTTAGTTATTAAATATTTTGCAAACGAAAAATGTCAAAAATAAAGGGTCTGAGAAGGAGTCCAAAGTGTTGCACATTGTATTAAATTGAGGAAGGATTAGCCTGTGTAATGTATATTGGAGGCTGCCAACACATGAATAAAACACAAAAAAATTAATCAAATGCCATGTTTGGAGTGTTGTGCAGTGTGGAAATTAATAGTCTACGCAGTGAAAGGAATAAAGACCAGTGCCAATGCAAATGACAAGATATTTTACAGGTGTCTTGCACATTGCATAAGAGAAAGCCATGTAGGAGTATGGAGAGGCTTTAAAACTAGGTAAATGTAAAAGTGTAATATCCCACATGCACAGTGGGGTGAGTTTTTAGCTAGTTTTTATATAGAAACACTTTCACACTTGTTTGAATAAGAGCTAAGAGGCTCCCACGTGGGCCCTTGGTTGGAAGAATGAACAAGGTGATGGGCCACATTATTTTTAGCGCAGAATGCATAAGAGCTTTGAAAATTAAAAGGGATCAATCCTACATTGATCCCACAAGTTATTTTTAAGATGTTTAAAAATAAAGACACAAACATAATATATTTCAAGAAAGAGTAAGAGGCTCTCCATGCGCACATAGGTGGTGCCTTAGGAAATGTGTGGGAAAACAAAGAGGACCAAATTTTGTAGATAGGTGGTGAAAATGGTGACAAGGATTTAAGGACAGGTGGAGATAGGGGTGCAATCACACACTGACATAGGTAGAGTGGTCAATCAGATCGTGCGGTCGCGCAGGAGGCCAAATAGATGCTGATTTGGCACACATGTTGTTAGCACTTTTTCTTGTAGAATAACAATATAGCTATTCAAGCTTGACTCTCAGATTCCCAATTCTAGATTCATACAAGGAAAAGGATAATTAACAATGATACAATCCTTCTACACTTTGGGCTTAACAAACCTAGGTGGGTGCACATAATACAATTTACTATGTGATAGTAAAGTTATCAATGGATTGGGGTTTACACTGATTGTCCAATTATCATTTACTAGATCATTTGATAAAACACATTACAGATTGTTGTAATCAACTTGATACAAAACTTGACAAGCCAGAATATAATAATGATAATTGTAGACAACAATGAAACAAGGACATTCTTCCTTCTTCTTTTTACAATGCTAGACTTAGGAAGGATAACCTATTGATTCTATCTTTGAGGAATCACCAAAATGAATTATATCTTTTGGATACAATCAAACATGGATATTCTTAATAAAAAAATATAAAGATTCAATTTGATTTATGGTTGATGATGAGAAGTACTATTTAGAACTTAGACCAGTTCCTAATCCTAGGCAAAGAGTCCAATGAGATGCAAATCCATAGAAAAACAAATAATAAGAACACAAATAAAACCCTAGATAGAGTGCCTTAAAAACTGTCCTCTCATCCTCACATCCATGTATCAAATTTTCATACTAACACCCAACCCTCAGGAATTACTCACAAGATTGACTCCCTCCTTGAAAGAAACTCATAAGTAACATAGTTACCTTATAACTAGTATGTTTAAAATGCCTTACAAACAAAACATACAAGGGGATGAACAAAAGTAAAAAAAGACACCATAGATTTGAAATAGGAGATTCCACTATATTTTATTAATACATTTCTGATTTAGTACAATTAGATCAACCAAAGCTTAAAAACTAAACAAAAATATTAAGTTTTCCTTGCAGTTATAAATTCACCATCCTTTACAATGCTTTACAAATTGCTATATATACCCAACATTAGCCATCTTGGAATCCTTAAAATTCAAGGATGCAACAAGATTCAGATGGCTAAGCTAACCCTAAAGACATTAAAAGACAAAATTTTTAGTTAATCCTTTAGACAGTGGAAAGACAAAATTAGTTGACAACCAAGTTTGATCTTCAATCTTCAATAGCTGACAACTTTGTCTGTTGATATTTTGAATAAATTCATGTGGTTCCAATGAGACCTAGTGACTACCATTTTAGGCTATCTTACACTATTCTTTGAGATAGTTATTCTCCCTATGCTCAGAGATCAGGTGCCAGGTGTCCTCTTTACTCTTCATCCATTATGTGTAGATCAATTTCTACAACCGTCTTCTTTTTGGGCTTAGTGAGAGTGTCCCATGCTATTACCTCTACCTCTATAGGCCAACTAAAAATTTGAGTGTTCTAAATTTTTGTCTTTTGCCTCTCCCATTTGGCATCTGTTATCATCTTAACATCTATTAAAAACTTGTTAAAGTCTGTTTTAGCTTTGAAAGCTTCATCCTAAATGTTGTTGAATCTTTGCATGTCTAAGGTGTCAAACTCACCTTTCCATGCAATAAGGTATCAAACTCACCTTTCCATACTTCCATGTTTTTAATTTGATCATCCTCTCCCTTTATTGAATGAATGAACCTATTGTATCCTGGGTTAAACATATTAATTCTGGCTTCTATCTGAATAACCTTACCTTTGACGAAAGACAAGGTAGCAATGATCTAATCTATCTCCTCTCATAAAACTTCTCTCCTAATTGTACTTTCTATTTTTTAATCGGGGGCTCATCAGTAACTTTAGTATAAGGTTCAAGTGTGAGATCCGCCATTACATTTTCTTCTATAACTTGTTTGATGATATGTGGTTGATTCATTGGGGGTGTTCAAGGAACTAAATATTCTTCACCACTATCATTTTCATATTCTGGTGAAGAATGCTTCTTATGCCCTATATCTTTCTCTTCAATCAAATCCTCAAGATGTCCACATAATGTGTGATATGACTCTATCATTTTGTCTAACCTTTGCAAGTATGGCATATCAGGGAAGTAACCCCAAAAGGGAATCCCTTTTCTCTTGACTTGTCATTCCAAATCAATCAATCCATTTAAAATGTTTGCTCTTTTTATGATCTCTCCATCATCCAACATATTTCTTATGAAATCCTCTTCCATACAATGCTCATGCTCTTGTGTGTTGGGAATAGATGGTGTTAGGAGATTTTTTAAACTCTTAATAAAACCTTCTATGTCAATCTACCTATATAAGGCTACATTCATCCCGTAGTGGCCTAACCAATTGTTTACTGAATTTAAAGCCCTCTTACCAATTGTAAAATTGTAAACTTTAAATTGTCAGGGAGTGAAAGTACCTTTTCTATGAGGATCCAGGTGCTCCTTATCAGTTAACATCAACTATCATATGAATTCCATGAAAGCTATCCTTGGTGGCACATGAAATGGGAGAATATGTGGTGTGTGAGTGCATCCATAAACTCTTATCAGAGTAAAATTATTTTCATAATAAACACCCCTGCCAATTTATTGTCTCCTAGCCATTTATCTACATATTGACAAGGCCTCAGCAATTGTAATACTTTGGTAGGAAACCTAGTCCTGTTAACTCCTAAACACCTGAGAATTGGACTCACCGTCCAATTTTGAAATACACATATTTCATTTTAATTTTCTATGTAATTCCATATTTTCAACCAAAATTGCACTAGGTTGTTGTGACCTTGGTGGAATCTTTTAGGTCTCAAATTGTTCATATCCATTATAGGGAACTTGTAGAACAAAATTATATGCATCAACAAATAATAATGCATGAATTTAGGGACCTTCTCTTTTTTATGAATACTAACAAACCCTTGATGCATTGTGTCTATAACATATTGGATGTATTCATAATATGTCCCAAAATGTGGACTTTGTAAATCCAAGACCATCATCAAGATATCTTAACCAATCCTCTCAGCATCCCCATCCACTCCTAACACTCTACATAATGCATATGAAATGTATTTCATATAAAAATTAAGGTCCTTTTAGAAGTAGGGTGCAGTACTAGGCATGGATGGTATGTAATTCTTCATCCTCTTGGGTACATGAATCTAAATTATTCTAGACACTTCAAAAGATTCCCTAACATATCTATCCTCTAATGCTTTCAGGTTAATCTCCATTGAGAAAGGGTAATACAAATTAAAATCCTTCATGAACGATGCCCTATCTAGGGTAACTAGGGTAGTTCCATAATCTTTCTTGATGGTTTTAGATAAAATTTTAGATATACTGGCCAATTCAAGCATCAAATCCACATCTATAAATACGTCTTGTACTACTAATCTAGCCAACCCACAGGTCCATGGATTTGAAATCGAAAGAGTTTCATCACTATTATTGTAGCAATAATTAAAAAGTGAATAACTAGAAGAACTGGGAGTTTTAGCATCTCTAATGTATGACATATCATCATTCAGGAAATTGTCACTCACCTTTTTTTTTTGGCTAGAACCAGGTAACACCGTCACAAATTCCTCTAAATAATTCCTTTTTTCCCTTCGAATATTCATCACCATCTCCACTTTTCTGGCTAGTGGAAGAAACACTAACTGCTCTTCGCATCTTTGTTTGTTCTAAATTCTGATTGAAACAACTCTATTTTTCTAAAAAATAAAATCTTTTACTAAAACTTGCTATGGAATTCACATAATTCTCTTTTTCTGACAACTTTAGAGAACTGCGCAACTTTTCACTCTAAATTTTGAAATCTTGGTAATATGAAATGAACATGGAAACACTTATTTATTCATGGGAAATCAATGCATTTCTTGATTTGACATCATGTAAATTCTAGTTAGTCACTTCTTCCATTACTCCTATGTGCATTGAAATCAATATTTTACCTAGCCGTGGCATCTAAGGTTGATAGGTGATCAATTTTGAATAAACTATCAAATCTAATTGGTTTGAAACATTACAGCTCAACATACTTTAAAACATGCTTTCATAACACTTTTATTTTCATTGGAATAGAAGGAAACCTTATATGTTTACCATGCTCTTACTCCAGTTTGTTTGGCGATCACGTGACTACCTTGTATCCTTATCGCTAAGAGTTAACATTAACTTGGGTTTCTTTCAAAGATTTTCTGCTCGCCATCAGATTTAATTCTCTATCAATGGTCAAGATTATTTCAAATTATCCATGTCTTTATTTCACCTAATATCTTTTCTATTTAGAGATTTCACGACTGCATAAAATCAAAGTCACTAAAAGATTTGGCCTTTTATGATTTTTCTTGTTGACTATGCGACAAACATTAGATCATACTTAATCTGATGGTTGTCACTAGTCTCATGATCTTCAATGTAAACCCTAATTTTTATGAGACTCTGCAAGCACAACTTGTCTCCTTGTCACCTAATAAATTACTTAAACTTTATTTTCTCAGATACTTCACAACCTTCATAGGATTTATGAATAACTTAGACACATGTCTTAATCTTATGCATTGTCTTTTGATTTGGTAAGAAACCTCTGACCTTTCAACCTCATTTTTTGATTCCATGCCAACCTTCTGATCTCTGCTCAATCTATGGTCTAGATTATTTTAAATGAACTTTATAACCTCAATTTTTCCTTGACTTAACTATGATTCTATTTAGAGACTTGGTGACTGAATGAAATTGGAGTCACTGAAAGATTTGTTTAAACTAAGTTTCTTTCTGAGATTAAACACACACCACAAGATTTATTTGTAATAAGACCATCAGCATTTAATCTCATAACCTTTATGTGATTTGGAAAAATATTATGAGACTTTGTGACCACCTTTGGATTTTCTTTTGATCAGATGATCTATGTTAAGTCTCATGATCTCTAACTTAACCCTTGATATATTCTGAGATATCGCGACTACTGATATATGGTAACCCTATCTTAACTTTGGCAAACTTTTGTGAGACTTCATGACCAAAGGATTTGAAAGTCACAAAAATATTTCTTTAACTTGAGTTGCATTCTGAGACTTAGAAACATGCATCTGATCAAAACATTGTCAGAAGAAAATAAACGGTTCTCGTGAAGTCTCTTAACCCTTGGATGAAATCCCTCATCATTCTGAGACTTAGCGACAAGCATCCATTCTTGGGTCCACCAAATATCATATGTCACTCTTTTAATTGTCCACTTGTTACTAGTATTTGGCCATGAAGCTACATGTGCTATGACTCATCTTCCTTTTGAATCCTTAGCTTGACCTCGACCAGTATTTAACCCTCGGTAATCAATTTTATTTATTGTCTCACAATCGCTGAATGTCTTGGCTAACCCTTGATTAAATCAGAGACTTCATGACTAAAGATTAAATCTTTGAAGAAATTGGACACATGTCTGTATTTGAATCGCTACCGCTGAATCACTAAAACCTTCTTGACCTTTTGACTTTTATCAACCACTTCACAATGGCCACATGATCAATATTAAATAAGATGGTAGTCTCTTTATCTCGTAGTGTTTAATTTAACTCTTATTTCTTATCGCGATCATGTGACTGCAAGAAAAATTCTTCCCATCTTTAACTCTGATCTACTTAAGAGACTATGTGAATACGAATAAAAATGGAAAATAACACATGGCATAAACGACTTAAGTCACTTAATAAAGTAACTTTGAAATAGACATAGCTAATAACATTTAGGGTTTTGATTGAATACACATGAAGATTGACTCAAGACATAGGGTTTTCCACAATTTTCACCATTTCAAAGCTTAGACACGACAATATACAGGGAGATTGATAACTTTGGAGAAGATGTCGACATTCGCAGGCAACAAAAACCAGTGGGAATGAAAGAATTTACAAGAAAGCTTCAAAACCAAAAATATAACCAGTAGTGGCTCTATCTAAGGATCTTTAAACACAATTTTATAGCAAGAACCATAGATCTCTGGGAAGGTAGACCACAACTACACTAACCTATTACCGAAAAAAACACATAGTTGGGAAAAACATACAACAAAAGGAAACACACCTGTACATGATACACAACTACTGTGCATGGAAAAAAAGATCTAATTGAAGAATTTTTTGAGGAATTTTCCATGCACTAGCAATTCTTGTTCTTCATCATTCATACTCTTCAAGAGATATGAATCCTTTCCATAATTTTGATAGACAACCAAAGATCCTAACCACAATGATTCAAATTTCTTGTGTTTGCCTTTATCTTCAGCCCTGACATTCCACTGTAATACCAAGTCACTAGGCTGGAATTTTCTTTTAGTGGCCCTTTTTTCAAATAGGTACTTCATCCTCTATTGTAACTTGATATTCTCCCTCTAACTATCTTTCCTTACCTCATCCAATTCTACTAGTTGCACCATTCTCTCTTGCATGGGTTCAAATATCTCAATCTCTTCATCCTGGATGAACTTGTAAATTGGAAGTAAATTGTTAATAGGAATTCTTAACTGAACACCATACACTAGTTCAAAAGGATACTTTCATGTAGCTTTCTTGACAATTATTTTGTCTTCCCATAGGGAAATTTTAAGCTTTGCATGTCACACTCTCTTGTTATTTTCTAAGGTCTTCTTTAAGATTTGCAGAATACTTTTATTTCTTGATTCTACTTCTCCATTGGCCTGCAGATGATAAGGAGATGAATAAGACATGAAAATTCCCATATTAGAGAAAAATTCCACAAATTCTTCAGATATGAAGAACATGGCATTGTCTATTACTAGCTTGATTAGAACGCCAAACCTAGTGATCACATTATCCATCAGAAAATCAATGACAACTATGCTTGTAGCCCTTTTAGGGGGAATTGCCTCCACCCATTTGGTAAAATAGTCAGTTACCAATAGAATCCAACTATGACCCCCACTTGATTTTTTAGGAAATTCTCCAATATAATCCATTCTCCACATGGAAAAAAGGGGCTTCTGCAACTATGGGATTCAACAACAAAGCTCCTAAAAATTTCATCTTGCTGGAAAATATTTGGCAGGGTTCACATTTCTAGACAAAGGCATGAGTGTTCTGAAATAATCAAGGCTAGTAATAACCTGCCCATAAAATTTTGTGAGATGTTGATCTGGCAGAGTAATGTCCTCCACACATCCCAACATGCATTTATTTCAAAACCTTTTCAGGTTTTCCTCTGTCAAGAAATAACAATAATACCCCATCCATATTTTTCCAGTATAGATCACCATGTAATAAAACATATTTTTGAGCCTATAACTTTAGGCTCCTTCTTTGGTTGGCATTTAAACCTTCTGGGCAGCTGGCATTTTTGAGAAAATATACAATGTCAGTATACCATGGCTGCATTTCAATACTTGTAACATAATTTTCACAAGCATCAACATTGTTTATATGCACTAGATCCAGGTTCTTTTCTGTCATTAATTTTTCCATTCCCTACCCTCTTACCATCTTGGTGATATGAATTTCCAAATCAAATTCTTGCACCTTTTTTATCCATTTACATCTTTTTCTTGTTACCTCATTTTGGACAAAAATGTTTTTTACAATAGCATGAGGAACATATGCATTTACTTTTGTACATACAAGATAAGGCCTGCAAGCCTTGACTCCTTTTACCAATGTATAAGCCTTATTTTCCATCAATTGGTAAGTCGTCTCAGCTAACTGTAAGGATTTTCTAAAAAATGCTATAGGATGTTCAAATCCTTCATCATCGTTTTGCAATAAGACTGCAATAATGATATGAAAGGAAGCAAATGTAAATAAAGAAAAAGGTTTGGTATAGTTGGGAGATACCAAGACAGGGACCTCTTGGATTGCTTTATTTATCTTTTCAAAGGCTAATTGTGCCTCTTGATCCTACTTAAATTTCACATCCTTTTTCAGTAACTTGACTATGGGTTTGACCAATTGTGCAAAATTTGCAATAAATCTCTTGACAAAATTGACCTGTCCCAAGAATGATTGTATTCATTTCATGTTTTTAGGAGCAAGTACCTTCTGAATAGCCTCAACTCTTTCTGGATCTATTCTTACTCCTTCCTTAGACACTATGTGACCTAAAAGTTTCCCTTCACTGATAGCAAAGTGAAATTTCTTTGGATTCAATGATACCCCACATTCTAAGGCTTTAATCATGACCTTCTCCAAGTGATTGTAATGATATTCTCCATTCTTTGAAAAGGCTATCAATTCATCCTGGTAAACTACCATAAGGACATCTATGAGATTCTTAAAAGATACATCCATGTCTCTCTAGAAAGTTGCACCAGCATTTTTTAAGCCAAAAGGCATGCGAGCATAAACATAAGTACCTCAGGGAGTGGTAAATGTTGTCTTAAATTGTTCAGATTCTTTTACTAGCACCTGATTGTACCCTAAAAATGCATCCATCATGGACAATAGATCACATCTAGTGACCTTGTGTAGAATAGCCTCCATATTTGGCAATCCATAGTTATCTTTTAATGAGGCCACATTTAGGTTTCTAAAGTCAACACATAATCTTATATCCCCATTCTTCTTTCTCACAGGGACCAAATTAGAAACCCATGATGAATGTTTGATAGGATGAATTATGCCTGCATCCCTCAACTTCATCAATTTCATCTTCATTTTAGTAGCCAACAGTGGATTGATAGGTCTCTATTTTTTCCTAAAGGGTTTCACATCTTCTTTAAGTGGGATGTCATGCTGGAAAAAATCTTTTTTATAGTTTCAAATCCTCATAAAACCAGGAAAAAACATGTTTATACTTTTTCATTAGCCTTATCAGGTTCAATCTCACATTGCTATCCATCTTTTTACCAATATAGACTAATTGAGGAGATGTATCAGACCCTAGATTTATCTCTTCTAATTCTCCTACCTTCGCATTGGATTTTTGGGACATATAATTATCATCTATACTGAACATGCCCTCCAATTCAACTAATCCTTTGGGAATATGATTAGTAGCTAGCTGAAGAATTTCTTGGTCAAAAAAACATTCCCTACCATCCACAACTGCTACCAGAGATTCACAGTCAATTGTTTGGCCATCATAGTTATCCACACATTGGATAAATCTAAGGATATCATCCTCATCCTCAAACACTTTCCAGTTATGGATATTATCAGGGACTGTAGGTCTATTTTTCACCTCTACCACAGATATACCAGTCAGAGTTTGTTTTTTAGAGCCACATTAGCAAGAAAATTTACCATAATATTATTTGACCTTTCTGACCAAAGAATATTGAAAGCATCAAATAATTCTATCCTATCCCAGACTACATATTTGTACAATTTTAGTCTACCATCTTTGGTAGCATACTGTGACCTCATATGTGCTATAATGAATTGGGAATCCCCTTAGACTTTTAAACATTTGATACCATGTTTAATAGCAATGCCTATTCCCAATATTAGAGCCTCATACTTGGCAGTATTATTTGTACAATGAAAAGTTAATAGGAAATAATATTTGAAGGTAATACCTGATGTGGAAATAAATATGACTCTTGATCCTAATCCTTCCTTGGAACTTCCTCCATCAAAGTACATTTTCCATAGTCCATCTTGTTGCAACAATAACTCATCAACAATTAGATCAATATTCTTTAATTGTGGCTTGATCTCTTCCACAATAATTTTTTCCATATCAATATTTACACAACAATTCAATTTGTTAGGCATAACCATCTCCACCATGATAGGTGAATGAGATTCTATGTACAACTTGACCTCACTACCATTTACAAGAATTGTTGTATAAGATAAATTTAATTGAGTCTACCACCCACTACTGTTGCCCTTTGTCTTGACAGAAGTGTACCATAATGGGGCTTGGTATCTACAACATCTATGTCCATTCTGTAAGTGGATTCCATTCTATAAGTGGCCTCTGGGAAAGAAACAATATTTACTTCTATGTCTTTTAGTGTTCCTATTACAGGAACTTCCCTATTATCCATGGCATAGCAGCTTCCAGCAAGGTTAATAACTTGAAGGCCCAATTCCTTCATGACATGATAATACATTACAGTTGTTGTAGCACCAGAATGTATCATACAATTCTTCGACAAGAATTTATTAACCAGAGTGACATAGAATGGGTTAATAGACATGGTTTCTTGGGTAATTACATTACCAATTCAAATATTGGAGATTTCTTTTCTTTTTTCTTTTCCTTTAACTAGTTCTTCTTGTTCCTTAACAAGTGGACTTTCCCTTTTACCATTATTTGAAGTCAAGGATGTTTTCTCCTAGTATGACACAAAGGCATCATCAATTCCTCTCAAAAGTGCTAATATAGATTCTTTATGCTCTTTTATTTTTAGTATTTCCATTAGTGGGACTGAGACTTTCATCTAAGTCAGAGAATGTTTCATGTCAAACATGCGTAATTCAGAGGATGCATCACCTATCCTTTTTTTATATCTTTATCAGTGGCTACTTGATCCTCTTTTATTTCTTCCCTTTCCTTATGATCAGAAAAAGGTTATGCTTGTCTTGCATACTTCTTATCTTTGTTTTCCTTGACAAGAGAATCTACAGTACCATGAGGGGAGCCTTTTCTGACATATGTAGGTGAAGTTTTACCTTGAGTAGGCTCCACTCTCCTATTTACCAAATTGTATGCCTCCCTAGCTTGATTGATAGTTGCAGCAGTCAAGGATCTTTTTTCTTCATCACTAGGAATTTTAACATGAAAATGTGACTTGTCATTTCCTACTGCATTCACAGCCACTTGTGACATAATATCAGTCTCATCCTTCAAATCAGAAACCATAGATTGCTGATACTCTAAGTATTTGACTCTTATAATAGGAACATATTTAGGAAGGTCATGTTTATTTGGAGACCATGGATAAGGTCTCTTCACTATAAACATGTTAATGGTAGGGCCTTCTTTCCCTGCACTTGTTTTTTCATCCCCTTCATGATTTCATCCATTTGTTTAGCTAAAGCTTGGGCTACCACACATTGATATGAAGAATGTGGCATTTTACAAGAAACACACCAAGGAGTATTTTCAACATAGTTTGTGCTATTCCTTTTTAGGGGATCAGGTGTTTCCTTAGATTTTTGATTTTTTGATCTTCTGAGATAGGATTATCATTATCACATGTTTCCTTCAATTTTTGTAAGGGTAGTCCCTTTAGTTAGGTTGCCTATAAAACCTCTAAATTGAATACTTGTTGTCTCCGTAATGTCCCCTATCATTTTTGTCCATTTTGGTAAATGTTTTTCACTGCACTTACTATTTTATCAAGTATGTCATCTTCTTTGACAGGTTTGCCAGATGGACCCTTTTCTTTCTAAAGCTTATTATCATCCCTTTTCCCCATTTTTCCCGATGCTCTCCTATTGCTTTCAATATCAATAGCTAATTTTTAGGCATCTCTTAAAGTTGTTGGGTTTTTATCCCTGAGTAGGTAAGACATCTTACTTTTAGGAGCATTGAAATAAGTTGTCAGACAGACTTCTTCATCCAACCTCAGCACTTGGAATAATTTGTTCATGGCCTTTTGGAATCTAGTGTTGAAGTATTCCATACTCTCATTAGGGAATTTATTGATATTATTAAATTCATTCAACATATACCTAGAATTCACATGTTCCCTATATTGTTCCCTAAAATATTTTACAAATTCATCCTAGAATGCAATGTCGACATTTGGTAAATTTCTAAACTAATCCCTAGCATCTTTTGTTAAGGATTGAACAAATAGCTTCATGATAACATCTTCATTTTCTATCTCAAAATCAATTATCTTATCACTGAATGCTTTCAAATGTTCTTCATAATTAATAAAATTATTTCTTGCGGATCTAGGGATCTTTTCTCTTACTTCATTGGGGATCACATTAGTGTGACCAAGAATGCCATCAAAGAAAATGGCTCTATACCTGTTCAGATGAACATATCTTCTTTGGAAATTACCCAACACATTGATGCCACCTGGTCCAAATGTCCCTCTTTGATTTTGAATTGGTGGGGGAACATTCTGCTTTAGGTTAGAGACTTGAGCATTATGACCAAGACCAGAAGATTGAGCAACTGCACTTGGGCCATAAGTATGAGTATTTGAATTCAAACTAGAAAATTGAAATCTAGGACCAACACTTTGAGTATTTGGATAGCAGATTGGTTTCATTCCTGTATCCCATAATTGATAAGCATAGAACTGCTAGTAGTAGTGTTTTTAGTAGCATGTAGGATAGCTATTTTCATTCTTATGTCAGCTGCAGTAGCTTCCAACACCAAATTTTCTAATTGTTTGGCTAAGTCCTCCTTAGCCTTTCTAGTTTGTTCAATTTCTAAATCAATTGGAGACATTCCTGAAGGGATACTCACCTTTTTTTTAGGCTCATTTATAGTAATACCAATAGCTTTTTGCTTACCCTTGTTGAGGACATCCTTAGTGCTTGAATCAATCTTTGCACTTTTCTCAACCTCATATGGGTGCAATTGTCTAATGACAGGTCCTTCTTTTCAAACTCATCTCCACTATAATTTGATTTCTGATTTGTGACCCTTTCCCTTAAATCATCAAGGCTACCAAACAAATCTTTATATAGGCCTTTAACCTCTTCATTTAGGCTCTTAGCCTTGAGGTCATTTCTCCTTATTTCAACCAAGAGTTCTTCTTTGTCTACTAGTAAGTCATATAACTCTTTCTCACACATTTTCCTTGCATTTGATATCTCTATTTCTTTCTCCTTTTTCTTTCTTCTCAAAGCCAGAATGTCATCTCTCAATTGATCAGAATCATAAGAAGTTGTCTCAGTAGCAGATGTTTCTTCTGGTGGAGCAATATTTTCTTCTATAGGGAAAAAACTTGCATCCATTATTTCTCCTTATCTTAAAGGATCAAAAGATGTCTCAGCTTGGTTAGGATGTATAGGCCTTGATTGTTCTTCACCCTTAGAAGAGGATGACCTTCTTTTAGGAACTTGGGTTTCCATTATCCCCTTAGAGGTACTTGGGGAATTATATTTAGAACCACCTCCCTTTGACCATTGTTCCCTCCTAGGTGTATGGAGCTCTTCTCCAATATCCTTCTCAGGATTATCTTTGAAATATGATCTAGTATTCCTTTGTCAACACATCTTTTAAAGTAGACAACTATATTCAATATGCTTAATATGAAAATGTCACTGGAATGCATAGAGATTTAGAGTCGCCACCTCTTTATGAAGGACAAATATATCAAATATAGCTGAGAATCTAGTCCCAACTTAGATGTTGCTTCACAATAATAAGTCTAAACAATGCCCTTACATGAGATTTTCATAGTAATTTCTCACCTTGGCCAAATATGTAATCACGAGAGAACTATCCTTTACTGTGTTGCATCAAAGAACTCATAACCACCATTCAATCTACGTGAGATGATATCTATATCATTTTTAGGATCATAAATTGCATGCAGTTTGCAACAAGGGATAAACAAAATAAACTCGCTCTCACAATTACTAAGAAAAATAGACTTATTCTTAGTATCACAAGGATTAGCTCTCTAATAAACATTGGTTTAAGATATTAAGATTTTCCCTAGTAGAGTCACCAATTTGTTAGCACTTTTTCTTGTAGAATCACAATATAGCTATTCAAGCTTGAATCTCAGATTCCCAATTCCAGATTCATACAGGGAAAAGGCTAATTAAAAAGGATACAATATTTCTACACTTTGGGCTCCACAGACCTAGGCAGGTGCACCTAATACAATTTACTGCCTGATGGTAAATTTATCAATGGATTGGGGTTTACACTAATTGTCCAATTATCATTTACTGGATCATTTGATAAAACACATTACAGATTACTTTAATCAACTTGATACAAAAATTGACAAGCCAGAATATAACAATGATAATAGAAGACAACAATGAAACAAGGACATTCATTCTTCTTCTTTTTACATTGCTAGACTTAGGAAGGATAACCTATTGATTCTCTCTTTAAGGAATCACCAAAATGAATTATATATTTTGGATACAATCAAACATGGATATTCTTAATAACAGAAATGTAAAGATTTAATTTGATTTATGATTTATTATGAGAACTACTATTCAGAACTTAGACCAGTGCCTAATCCTGGGAAAAGAGTCCAATGAGATACAAATCCATAGAAAAAAACAAATAAGAACACAAATAAAACCCCAGACAGAGTTCCTTACAAACTTCCCTCTCATCCTCGCATCCATGTATCAAATTTTCATACTAACACCCAACCCTCTAGAATTACTCAGAAGATTGACTCCCTCCTTGAAAGAAACTCATAATTAATCGCACAATTACCTTATTACTAGTATGTTTAAAATTCCTTACAAACTAAACATACAAGAGCATGAACAAAAGTACAAAAACACACCATAGATTTGAAATAGGAGATTCCACTATATTTTATTAATATCTTTCTGATTTAGTACATTTAGATCAAGCAAAGCTTAAAAACTAAACAAAAATATTAAGTTTTCCTTGCATTTGTAAATTCACCATCCTTTACAATGCTTTACAAATTGCTATATATACCCAGCATTAGCCATCTTAGAATCCTTAAAATTCAAGGATACAACAAGCTTCAGATGGCTAAGCTAACCCTTAAGACATTAAAAGACAAAATGTTTAGTTAGTCCTTTAGATGGTGGATCTTCAATTTTCAATAGCTAGTACCTTTGTTTGCTTATATTCTAAATAAATTCATGTGGTTGCAATGAGACCTAATGACTATAATTTTAGGCTTACTTACACTAGTATTTGAGAAATTTTTCCTCCATGTTCCCAAAGATCAGGTGCCAGGTGTCTTTACTCTTCATCCAGTATGTCTAGATTAATTGATGGAACCTTCTTCTTTTTGGGCTTAGTGAGAGTGTCCCATGCTATTACCTCCACCTTTGTAGGCCAACTAAAACTTTGAGTGTTCTAAAGTTGTGTCTTTTGCCTCTCCAATCTGGCATCTTTTATCATCTTAACATATGTTACAAACTTGTTAAAGTCTGTTTCAACTTTGAAAGCTTCATCCAAATTTTTTTTTAATCTTTGCATGTCTAAGGTAACATCATCTGAAATAAATTCCTCTTTACTAGGAAATAAGGTGTCAAACTCACCTTTCCATACTTCCATGGTTTTAATTTGATCATAATCTCACTTTATTAAAGGAATGAACCTATTGTATCCTTGGCCAAACATATTAATTATGTTCTCTATCTGCTTAACCTTACCTTTGAAGAAAGAGAAGGTAGCAGTGATCTAATATATCTCCTCTCATAAACTTTCTTGCCTAATTGTACTTTCTATTTTTTATGTGAAGACTCATCAGTAACTTCAGTATCAGGTTCTTGTGTGAGATCCACCATTATAGTTTCTTCTGTAACTTGTTCTATAATATGTGGTTGATTCATTGGGGTTGGGCTAGGAACTGAATATTATTCACCACTATCATCTTCATATTCTAATTAAGAATGCTTCTTATGCCCTTTATCTTTCTCTTCAATCAGATCCTCACGCTATCCACACAATCTGTACTATTCTTGAAGAACAAGTATCAGATGAAGATGATGCTCTGTTACAAGATCTTGCAGATACTTTATAGGAAGCTGAGCAATAGCTCGATGAAGAGGATGCAGAAGATATGCCTACCCTAATTATGAATTATTCTCACCGAGGAAGAGGAAGAAAAAATAACTGGTGTAATACTAACAATAGAGGAAGCAGAATGCACAAATGGCAATATGATGATGAAGAATCTGATTATACACCTAGTTCTTCTAGAAAATCATCATCAGGACCACCACATATGTCCTATCAGCCACCATTCAACAAAGATCCTGAATTTGAGGATTTCACTCAAGGGTTTCAAGATTTTAATATGTACCAGACAAAAGAACCTAGAGAACAGGTATTTCATCAGTCACCTGTATTTAATCTTGTTACCATAGAACACAAAGATAGGAAGTTTTTTAGAAAAGAAAAATAGCTAGATCCTATCATCCATGCTTTGTATCTTAAAAGAATCTATAAAGGTATCTTAAAAGGTATTTTAAAGGTATCTTTTAAGAATGGTATCTTAAAAGGTATCTTAAAAAGAATGGTATCAGAGCCAAGATAGAGTGTCAAAAGATAATATCCTTATTCTCATAATCTTTGGTTACATCTGAGAGTCAGATACTATCCATTACTAGTCACAAATTGAGATATTAAAACTAAGCGCGAAGAGTTCATCTCTGTAGGGTTGCACCTCGGTGTTAGGATTGAGAATTATCAACCTCTCATATTATTTTGTTAAAATTGGTTTCATGTATCTCTCCTGTAAACCCCTGTAAGTGTCTTAGTTGAACCCATATCTCATTTGCAAAAGAAAATGGCTGAGTTCCACAGATCTACTCCACAAGATGGTGTCGAAAGAATTAATGAAGCATACATGGAAGGATTCTTTGAAGCTCCCGAAGTAAGGCCGACCAGCGGAGATTTTGTTGTTGATGATGATATTCCAGAATTACAGACAGATGAAAAGACTCTATCCAGACAAGTAAGTACTTTTAAAGCTCCTGAGTTGAAGACTAATAGTGTATATAAAAAGAGTACTTATAGTCCTAGTATGTTGAAGAATTTCTTTTCAAAAACCACATTCAAGCCAATTGTTATACCCAGAATGAGAATAGTAGAGCTAACTTTAGAATATGATCCTGAACAAACCTTTCAGACCAAAATGTTGTCTATCTTCCCCTCTGAAGAAATAGAATATATCAGAAGCAGACAGGATATGAACTTTATCCATTTTGGTGCTATCCAAGTTAATATAGGATCATTAGCTCTAGAAAAAATACAACCTGTATGTTATTTAGCTCTCTGTGACAGGAGACAAGTAGAGTATAACCATGCTTGCTAGTTATCAAGTTTGTCTCGAACGACAAAAAATTCTGTATGTTTTACATATTGTCCTAACCTCACAGTTGCTACTAGGGATAAGTCTAGTCCTGAGGTCAAATATGGTTCTTTAAATTGTTGGGGAGTTTTTAGTTCTTTATATGGTATGAAAATGTTTGGTGCTTTTTAATATTCCTCAGTCCAGATCCAAGTCTTGTACAGTTTGACCAATACAAACAACCCTACAATATTAGATAATTTTCCCTATGCAAGAACATTGAATGGAGAAGTTCAGCTACAAAAGGGACATGTAAATACAATAGATATCCCTACAGGATGGAGATTAGACTAGATGAAAAATGTTGCTCCTAGATTATTAGAAGCCACCAAGAATGTACATCAAGTATCTAATAATCAGATATATATTCTGCCAAGATCCTTATCTTTAAGGACAAAAAATCCCTATCTATCATCATGTACTTAGTATGGTATCACCTGTTCTTCTTTCGGTTCTACTGGAAGCACATCTAGCCGGAAAAAATCTCAACTTTTTGTAGAAGTTGAAGATGAAACACCCTTGAATACTGGTCCTCATTTCTCTGAACCAGTACAAGCCAAACCCAGATCTACAAAGGGTAAGGGAAAAACTAGGATTGATCATCCTTTTACCAATATGATCAATACACTGCCTAGAGAAGAAACTTTACAATGGTATAAGGAACAAGAAGCTACATAGTATAAATATGGTATATGGCCACCTATGAAAGGATAGTTCAAGAATGAACATGGCACAATATCAATGTTTCAGTATGAATTTCAGCCTAAGAGTGCTGAACAGAAAGAACCCTCTGATGAATACAAACAAAGGAATTATGTTTCAAAATTCTGTGATCATTTGCAGCAGAACATAGATGATCTTTGTACAGATATAGTTTCAATCAAACATTCTTTAGCATTAAAAAACACAAATGTACAGAAGATAGGCAACATTGTAGTTGAAAATCGCAATGGGATAATAGATGTTAAGGATTCTTTGAGCAAGGTTAGGTTGCAATCTGAGCAAATATTGAATAATCTTCACCAGATTGGAGACAATGTACAAACAACAGTTGCACATGTAGAGCATAATATTCAAAACCATGATGCTCTAATCAATAGATTGGCCACTATAGATCATTCATTACAAGATCTATCCACTTCTCTAGATTGGTTGGTTAACCAAGAGAAGCAGTCTTCCCAGATAGCATTAGTACTACCCACTTCTTTACAAGCACCAGAAAAGTGTTCTAAGAAAGAACATTTCATGATGATGAGGACAAGCTACAATATTCAGCCTTGGTATTTAGATATTGACAATGATACAGATCCCAAACAGAAGATAGAAAGTTGGATCAATACTTTCTTAATTATAGGAACATTGTCAGGAACAAATGACGAAAATACCTGTAAATTTGTAGTCAATTATTTATGGGGAATAGTACGTGCCTAGTGGAATAATAAATCTGTTCAAGCAAAAAATTCCACTATATATCAAAAGTTTGTTATACAAGCTGTGATAGATCCTCAAACTGGCCAAACAGTGCAACAACAGATTCAACTAGTACCAATTAACTATTTTATGAATGAAATAGTAAATGAATTCTGTCCAGAATTGAACAACAAGAGTGATAGAATTATAAAGGATACTCTTCAGATGAAATGCTGTGATTTAAAATATTTTTATTCTTATTCTAACAATTTCAAGAAATTGTTATATCAGCTGAATAATGATGATCAGATCAATATGGCCAAAACCAAGTATCTCGAAGGATTGCCTTATAATATTCATGATAAGGTAATGTCTTATCTTGATCTAAGATCTTTGACCATACAGGAATGTCCTATTTCTGACCTGATCCAATTTTCTAAGGACCAAATCTTGACATTTATTGATGCCTGCAAGTATCAACAAAAGTTCACCAAGCATGAAGTATAGCGACTTGCACCTAGTTTCCTTGATACCTATGGCTATATTCCATTTACTAAATCCCAGTGTAAGGTTCATAAATGCCATAAGAAGCACCAGAAACTTCGGTTTCAACATCGCTTTCTTCCTCGCCACAAGTCTTATGCTCCTAAAAATAGATTCTTGCGTAAGTGTTCCAGCCCTCGACCGCAATCTAAACAAATCATTTGCTATATCTGTAATCAGCTTGGTCATAAAGCTCCTGATTGCCATTGCAAGAATAAAGTTGTTAAAGCTGTCTATTTTGATCTAACCGCAGCAGCGTGGTGGGATATAGTAGATGAAGAAGAAGATTTATACCTGCAAGATAATATTTTTGAACCTATTGTTGAAGAACAACAAGTATCAGATGAAGATGATGCTCTGTTACAAGATCTTGCAGATACTTTATAGGAAGCTGAGCAACAGCTCGATGAAGATGATGCAGAAGATATGCCTACCCTAATGATGAATTATTCTCACCGAGGAAGAGGAAGACAAAATAACTGGCGTAATACTAACAATAGAGGAAGCAGAATGCACAAATGGCAATATGATGATGAAGAATCTGATTATACACCTAGTTCTTCTAGAAAATCATCATCAGGACCACCACATATGTCCTATCAGCCACCATTCAACAAAGAGCCTGAATTTGAGGAGTTCACTCAAGGGTTTCAAGATTTTAATATGTGCCAGACAAAAGAACCTAGAGAACAGGTATGTCATCAGTCACCTATATTTAATCTTGTTACCGTAGAACACAAAGATAAGAAGTTTTTTAGAAAAGAAAAAAAGCTAGATCCTATCATCCATGCTTTATCTACCTATCAGGAACCCACTCCTCCAGTCTTTAGACCTCAAGCCTATAGATCTTATACATCCTGTAGAATAAGAGAAATAGATGAAGAATCATCTTACTCTGGCTTAAGTCATCCTCAGTTTGAAGAACAAATCCAAGAGGAATATGAAGATGAAGAAATTACCTTTCCTAATATTCC
>MU223746.1:1757851-1795083 GCA_018584345.1 Thuja plicata
CTTTTAATAAGTATTTGAGAGCCATCATTTTTCAATCTTAGTTCTTCATTTTCCTTCTCAGATCTATCAAGATCTTCAAGAGCTACTTCGAGATTCTTTTTCAAATGTTTTTCTTCAGCTGAGTCCATGATCTCCTCAAGTGGTTAAACTTTCTTTTAGAGGACCAAAGCTCTGATATTAATTGTTAGAAACACTGAGAGGTGGGGGGGGTGGGGGGTGAATCAATGTTTAACTATTAATTATATTTTAGCCAATTAAACATATATCAAATGTGCATCCAAAGAAACATAACACATAAAACATGATATGATTATGGAGAACCTTGATCAGAGGAAAACTCCGGTGGGAATTAGTACCCACAAATATTGTACAAGGTATAATGAACCTGTTAAAGTTCCTTTGCCCTGTTAGAAGCAGTCCTTACAATTTGAGTACAATGACCTGGTTAAAGGTCTGACCCTATTAGGAGTCTTTTACAAAACCTTATTAAAGGTATATGGCTCACTACCTAGGCTCACTACCAAATAATATGAAGGCTACAACCCTCTGAATGTTGATATGCACTATATCAAAAATGAAATGTTGTAATGACACTGTTGTCTAATCAGTTCCTTGTATGTGTGAATGCTCTTACTCCTTTAAAGAGTTATATCATCTGCTGAATTCATTATATTGCTCATCTGTATCTTCTTCTTCTTAATAATTGACTCTTGTAACATAACATTATATTACGTACTTATATGTTCACAATTGAATAGGCGCGACCCAAAATATAACACTAGTTGGCCTTTAAACCAAAATATACAACGCTTATGATAAGTTAGCCTAAGCATCTTTACTACAACATTAATTACATTAATACAAACTTATAACTAAAGTTTCTTAGCCATTACATTACAAAATCATTCATGGTGATCAAAATTTGTTTCCTAGACTGTAGGTCTACTAATTTTCCTATAACTTTTCCGTACTGATCTTTCATACTCTACGCATCTAGATGTAGCATGTATATACACCATAGAGTATATACCTAAGCATGCATGCTCTAGTGTGATCTCTAACACATGCGTTGATGTACTGATCTTTGTATGTGTCTGTCTGCCCTATTTTCACACTTAGTCATTTTTCTTTCATGAAAAAACTTAAGTATGACTTTGTTTCCATGATTGACAACACAAAATGATTCATGCTTCCTCAGGAAGTCAACTTGCCAACACAGACTTGGGTCAACCAGCTAGTGCAACCAATTTACCCTTGATGTGTCTGATTACTTGTCCCCTATTTTTATTTCACTAATTACCAGACTTCCAGAGATGAACCCGATATAGATTACTCACAATGTACTACCAAACTCATAAAATAACTCCAGAGACTAGACTGATTCCATCATGCTAACAATAGATTCTTAATTTCACCAACGTTGAAGGCAATGCCCCAGAGACCAGATGTTATGCAAAGCATTCCAATCCTCACAAGAGGGGCAACAAAAATGTTGGAACCCAAAAAGAAGACATGAAAATCAAAGACAACAAAAGAAAAGGGCAGTCCTAGAGGATGGCTAGCAAGACTATTTACAAGGCAAGGTACCTCCCAAAAAGGCTCCAGGAAATGAATATTTACAAGTAAGAGAGATTTACATAAAATACAACCTTGGGAAAACCAACCTCATTCAAAATAATGTTTGAGAAACTATCCATTGATGGGAAATGGGATAGGTTCTCCAGTCATGGTATTAAGGCGGTAGGTATTTTCCCCATAGATCTCTAAAATTAGGTATGGCCTGAGCTAGAGCCGCTGAAACTTGGTGTGCTTTCCCTTCTTCTTGCGAGCCTTGTCCCACAATAGGTCTAAGTATAAAATCTAAAAGGCCTTGTATTGGGCTCTACAGTCAAACCATCATTTTACCACTACTTGATGATACGTGAAATGTTCAAGGGCTGCATCTCATTGTTCTTCCATCCACACCAGGATTAGGAGCCAAACCTCCACAATGTCATCCCTATTGCTGAATTCCTACATAAACTACAAAACTGGGATCTATAAGTTGATTGGGAACACTGGGTTCTAGCCATAAACTAGATGGAATGGGGATGTTCCCAGGGTGGCCTTGATTTGAATACGATCAGCCCAAAGGGTGAATCTCAACTTTTAGTTCCAATCTTGGGGATTCTATTCTAGTAGGTGTTTGATCACTTCAAGCAAATTCTTGTTCATCAATTCAGCAACATCGTTCCCCTGGGGGTAATAGTTGCTAGAAAACTTCAGAGTGATTTTCTGATTATAGGTCCATTCGAGAAATTGTGCCAAAGAAAATGTCAGACCATTGTCACACACTATGGCAAAGGGCATTCTGAATCTTGTGACTATGTTTTCTTATAGAAATTTAATAACTATGTCTACCATGTTGTTTTTGCAAGGTATGGCTTTGAACCACTGGGTGCAGTAATCGGTTGCAGTAAGGATGTACTGGTGGTTGGCAAACAAGTTGGGGTTGATTTCCCTAATGAAGTCAAATGCCCATTGGGCGAATGAACTAGCCTCGAAGACTGGTTGTAAAGGCATAGTCAGGTTACGCTCACGGTGCATAGTGGTTTGACAAGTGTGGTATCTCAGAATGTGAGTTTAAACATCTTTGAATATGTAGGGCCAATAATACCTAGCCTGGAGGATTTGATGGGTGGTGGCGTTAGCTAAGCCATGCCCGGTTCCAAATTGCCTGTGGAATTTTTCAATCATTTTCACAGCTTGGTCCCTATCAATGCACCAAAGGTACACTCCCTCGTAGTTCTTGTGGTAAAGTACAGAGTTTTTGATCGTGAAGTGAGCACTTTTCATCTGCAAGGAACGACGTTTGTTGGGAGGTAACCCTTCTAGGCATCAATTGTTCAATAGTAAGTACACCAGATCTGTGTACCATGGGTCTTGAGTGATGGACTCCACTATGTAAGTTTGGCATTCTATGTGGGGAGTCTCTTCTGCCATCACTCAACTTAGTCCTTGGCCTCAGACTATCTTCATGGGCTACATTTCTAAGTTATATTCCTGGAGGATGGCCATCCATTTACCCTATCTTTCACCCAATTCACTCTGCATCAATAGAGATTTCATAGCCTGGTCTGGGATGATAGCATGCACCTTGCTCTAGAGAATATAATGTCAGAATTTATTCATAGCACGCACAAGGGAAAAGGCCTACTTTTCCAATGATGAGTACCAGACTTTGGTGCTCTTTAAGGGGGAGCCCATGAAAGCTATTGGCCATTCTTCCCCTTTGACCTTTTGGGTCAATACTACCATGACAGAATGTAGCAAAGAAAAGGAGTAAATGTAAAACGGAAGGGAGTAGTCTAGACTAGCCAGGATAGGTGCCTCCATTATCGTTTGTTTGATCTAGGTGAATGCCCACTTTGCTTCTGGAATCCACTCAATTTTGGTATCCTTTTTCATCATTTCGTTGAGTGGCTTGACTATCTTGGTGAATCCAGTGATGAACCACTAGACAAAGTTGATCTTTCCAAAGAAGGATCGCATCTCTTTCTTACTGTCAAGCATCTGTAAATTTAGCAGTGCTTCAACTCTCTCGGGGTCATTGGATATACCCTTCTTCGAGATGATATGCCCGAGCAACTTCCCTTTAGTGACCCTAAATATGCATTTCTTAGGGTTGAGGGATATTCCATATCAATGACATCTCTCATAGATCTGGGTGAGGTGGTTGGAATGGTCACGCCTATCCCAGGAAAAGACAGTCAAATCATCCATGTAGATGATTATGTACCGATTCACAAGGCCCTCGAATGCAATGTCCATAGCCTTTTGAAATGTGGGCCCTGCATTAATTAAGCCAAAAGGCATCCTCTGGTATGTGAACATTCCCCACTTGGTGGTGAACACCATTTTCTCCCTATATTCATACTTAACCATGACTTGGTTGTATCCAGAGTACCCATCCAAGGAGGACATCATCTGGGATCCATTCACTATCTGCAACACCTCATCCAATGAGGGGAGAGGGTGATTATCCTTCTTAGAGGCGCTATTTAAATTTTAGAAATCCATGCAAAGATAAATTTCACCACTCTTCTTTCTAACATGGACCAAATTGGCAACCCACATAGTATGTCAGATTAGAAAGATTATCTAGGCTCATAGCAATTTCTCTACCTCTTGACGACTTAGAGGCTCGATCAGCGGGTTGACTAGTCATTGCTTTTGTCAAAAAGGCTTAGCATCAGGTTTTAGGGGAATGGTATGAGTCATAATGGATGTGTCATATGTTTTTAAATCCTCATATCCCCATGAAATCATGTCTATGTATTCTCAAAGAACTAGGAGAATCTTCTCCTTGTCCTCGGGGGAGCAGGAGGTGCCAATGTGTACCATATTTTCTTCACCAGGCTAGCCGATGTTTACTTTCTCAAATTTTCCTCCCTCAGAGGGGGATGACATCTTTTCCTAGCCCCAAGGGTCTAAGTCAAAGATACATTCAAGTGCAACAATCCCCTTAGTAATGGTGTTGGTAGGTAGGTCCATGATCCCATCATCTTCATCACCCTGCCTAGTATCATCATGGTCTCATTCCTCCACTATCTAATCCTTGAAGACACCAACATTGGCCATGAAGGCTAGGATATGATGATCATCTTCAAAAACCTTAAAGTGGGTGACATTATCTAGAATGGATGGGGTGGGGATCATCTCAACCCAAAATCTCTGGAGTCATGAGTCGGCCATAGGCGCAAGTGTGCTGGCAGAAACAGTGAGGGCATCCAAGACATAATTTCATTGCCAGGGAATAAGATCAATGCCAAAGGCATCAAAATATTTAATAAGGCTCCATGCTCGATTGCAATATGTATCCAACCTCTTATCATGACATATATATTGACTCTGGACCTGTTTAACAATCAACTCTGAATCACCTAGAGCCCGAAGGTGGGTGATCCCTTTCCTTAATGAAAATAGGAGTCCTAGGATCAAAGCCTCATACTTCATAACATTTTTTATGTAGTTAAACTACAGCCTATAGGATGTGAGGAAGTATTTCCCTTGTAGGTTGATTAATTCTACTCTGGCCCCACAACCTTGTTTGGACTAGGACCCATTGAACTTAAGGGTGCACAGATCGTTGCTTGTAGTTTTGGGCTGGGGAGATGGAATAGTCTTTGGATTGCTTTTGGAAGACTTGGGAGGAGTTTCCTTCTACACTAATTGTGCATGGGTGAGGTTTTCCTCTGGAGGGGTTTGGAATTGAGATCCCTAGGGAAATTGCACCAAAGGAGTGCTTCCAATAGGAATACTGGGCTCTGGGGAATCAACTGTATGTTCTTTATTCTGAAAGGTGTCGATGTGCCAGGTAGAAATGGAAAGGCAAGGCTCACACTCTAACTCTAAATGCTTCTGATAGTGTACCTAGCACCAAGTGTCAGATAAGAGTGTAGTGAGGGTCGCATTGGCACCTTGAGAGTTAACCTCAACCCTCAACTTTTCTTCTAGGTCCTGGGTTCTCTATAAGACTATGGGATCTTCCCCAGGGGTGAAATCAAACATTAAGATTTCAAAGGGTTGGTACACCCAAGGGGAAGTCTCAGAGAAGAAGACCTTGTTAACCCTTCTAACTTCAGTAAGGGCTTGCTTCATTCGAGGTTCACTTTCAACCTGGATCTTGTTTTATTCTCCTTCCCAGGGGAGACATAAGTGGGAGAAGTCGGTCAAAAAGTATCTGTTCAAGGACTTAGACCAATTCCAACTTAATAACATCCCATAAGTCTCTGGGATGTCCACCACTTGGATATCAATTATGATGGCTATCCTGGGGTCCTGGATGAGTTGTATCTGGACATTCTTCAATTCTCCCACCATTTTCACAATAGCTTTATCTAATTGAATCACTGTGCCATTAGATGGGGTGGGTCAAAATCTGATCTTCTAGCATATGGATAGGGGCATGATGTTGCCTAAAGCTCTGGAGTCTACTAGGCAGTTTTGTATTTTTTTCCTTGTATGTTTAGGCCTAGTTGAAATGGAGGATCTTCATTATTCCCCTAGAAGACGGCTGTGTTGGCATCCTCAAAAGAGATGGTCTTGGGCGGGCAACTGATAACTTATGGGTTTCCCAAGAGCTTCAGAAGAGACTTCTTTTGCTCTAGATAGTTTAGAAAAGCCTCCATCAAGGTCATGGAGGTGGTGGTTTGTTCTAATGCCTTTGTGATATCAAATCTTCCTCCCGAAAAGTGGTGACTTCCCTCGCCTGGGTCTTTCACTTGGTTAGAGCTAAAACCTTTTGGAGGGACAGGTCAGTCAGTTATATTTTCCCAGGGAGGAGTTTCCTTGGTAGGAGGTATTGGTGTGTAGACTGGTCCTTTACCAGCCTGGCTCTGAGTGTCGTAAGGAGTCCATGGGTTGGTGAAGGCATTGGCCTCAAAGGCTGGAATTGATTCATCAAAGAATCCTTGTAGTTTAGATTCTTCTTCATCTTCTTCGGAGGATCCAAAGAAGGTCTCATAGGTGAAGGCGCTATGAGTTGACTCTTGCACAAGAGGCTCTGGGGGAGTAGAATCATGCGTTTGATGTCTATCTAGCTAGGAAATCATGATGAATTTCTCTAGCATGGCACAGTTTACCTTGTTGTGGAAGCCCATGTCATCCAATCTGCACCAATTGGTCATGGTTTGGAAGTTTGTGACTGGTGTTAAATGTGATGGTCTAGCACCACTTTGATTGGAATTTTGGTTCAGAGGCGGGCCTCTGGTGTTCTTGTTATTGTTCCATTGTTGTTGGTTGGGCCAAGGCCCATTGTTGAATTTTCTTCCCCTAGAATTGTTGTTTTGTTGGCCAGAGAAAATATTTCCTCTTTGGGAATTGGAATTCTAGGGTGTGTAAGACCCTGCCTTCAGTTGACCCATGTCCATAGTCAGGGTGAACAACATTCACCGGAGGGACTCAACCTTAGCGTTCAATTAAGTGTTTGTGTCACAATGTGATGGTTGTTGTTGTTGTTGGTTCCCTAGGAAGGTAGCAGTATTTTCCAGAGTCGAGGGTGGCAATCCTCTAGCTGTGGATGACTGAAAGAAGGGAACTCTGGGTGATTGCTTCTGAGGTTGTTGTGCCTGCTGTGGATGATTCCAAGGGAATACTTCCAGACTCGTTATTGCCTGAGTCTATGATGGATAAATGTATCGGGCCTACTAGTCTATTGGCAGTGGTGGGGGATTTATTTCCATCACAGGGGCACCCATTTCCAGATTGGGGTTATACCCCCCAGCGTACACAGTTCCACGAGGGATCATGTTGAAAGGCGTACTCTAGCCAATCCCGCCCAGGGATTTGTTGAGGCCACAGGATAGTTCTAAGGCTAGGTTGTTAACTTTTTCCAAAGTGTCTCGGTCACCCACAGCAGTAGTTCTCTAGAGGAGAGTAGTAGCAAAGGGGTCCATCATGTTGAGATAGGTCTATATGGTTACCTCCAGGGATGGAATGAAAGGAACTGTGCACCAATTCAGGGTATGTTGGAACTGATGATTGAATGCCACAAGGGGTTTTTTTGGTTCCTTTTTGATGGAAATGAACTAGCTATGTGACCAAGGTGGGTCCACGTATACATGGAAGGTAGCCAAGAAGGTGTCCTCCATGTCCTACCAACTGTTGATGGAGTTGGCTGGAAGGTTGAGGTACCAGTTCAGTTTTCCCTGTCCCACGGATAGGGGAAACATCTGGGTCACAACATCTTCATGTTGGATCCAGTGTCAGTTCATGGTATCTTTGTATGCCTGTAAGTGTTCTTCTACGGTTTGTGAGCCTAAGTGCTCATATCATGGGAAAAATCTTCTTCGGGTGCAAGGGTAAGTCATTGGCTGTGCACAAAAAAGTTCCCATAGGGGACCCTATATTACCGAAGTATGCAGCCATTTGGGGAACTGGATTTTGAGCAAGTTGGGCATTGGTTCTTGAGATTGTCTAAGAATTTTGGATATTCTGAGTTACACTAGACCCCTAGAGAATTTTGGTTGGTGTGGTTTTCGGGGTCCGTTTCTTTTGAGCAGGAGGCTCAAGTTTGAAAAACCTTCTGGGGTTAGGGGATCATCTAAGGATCAGCTCAAATTTTTCTACGGAGAAAGATCCAATCCTGCTGAAGGCTTGACTCATAAAACTATGGCTTGAGGAACCCTCGGGAGGTGTAAAATTGGAATCTCAAGAAGGGGATGAGTTCATGACCTTCCTCTAGCGCTAGTTTCTATTGATGGGACTTTGGTAACTAGGTCCGCCAGTAGTTGTAAGTTGTCACCAGGTACTGGCCAACTCCGCCTGTAAAGGTTATCCAGGGAAATGAGATTCCTCGGCCCTCCAAGCACCTGAATGTTAGCTCTTGATAGTGCGGGGCTCGGTTAAGAGATGTGACTTATTTTCAAGGGGGATAGTTGGTTACTTCAACTTGTGCTCTCTAGGGATTCAAATAAGTGGGGTTTCTCCAGGCATTTTACACTTAGTAAATAAACTAAAAGAGATCCTGCAAAGTTAGAAATATTTGAGCTACCTATAGTTATGCTAAAACATTCAATACATCAATAATGCTCTGATATACTACACTAAATATTGAAAAAATACACAACCATCTGTTCATATTTTATCAGTAGCAAGGGAAAGGAGGTCGTTAATCTACTTAAAATATCAGAGCAAAAGACATGAAGAATATTAAACATAAAATACCATTAACTCAGAAGACAAAATGCCAACAATGTCATTGCAATAACTCTCCCTTCTTCATTAACATTCCTTCTAGCAAGCACTGGTGCATGGTACAATGGTGGCTCCAAGGGAGCATCTATACATTAAAATATAATATCTAGTGGCTGGTACTACCTGCACCACTCTACAAAAGACCTAGAGATGGAATAGGCCTATCATGTCAGAAGAAAAATATGAGAGGTGGAATGGAAGGATCAGCCTCGAGAAGAGAGTTGAGAAGAAGGAAGAAATCCTATCCCTCAGGTGTCGAGGCTACATGCCTCATAAATGGGAAAAGCGGTGCCCTATCTCTGATGTGCCAGGTGTAACGTTGAAGCGGCACCTTGGGAGGATCATCTATCAAAAAGCCTCTTATCAATTTGACGTGCTTTGATGTAGCTATCTTCCTTCTGACAACCTTCGACAACCTTTGTTAACTGCTACCCACTTTCTAGCAACCTTTATTAACTACTTTGAAGGTGACCGGTTGGCCTGGGGACTAGGACACGGGTCACTAAAAGAATACAAAATATGGGTTCCGGGACTCTGGGATCTTGGAAATTACATTCCAAAAGAATAAAGAATACAAAAAAGACACTTAGGTTTTCTTTAGCCCCTAGAGAAACTTTATTGTTGCTTATTGTCATTTAAGGCTATCCCACTAATACTTGGTCACCTCAATCCGTTCCCCCAATTCTGGAACATTCCCCTTAAATTCATCAGCCATCTTTGCAACATCATGGCCACTAAGTACCATGCGAGTTATTCTCATCATTTGGGCTCCATCTATTCCCTACCGGGATTGATGCCTTGAATCCATTAGCTCATCAAACTTCCCCAAGACATACTCCTCCAGTATACATGTGTCAATGTTGAGTGGATTAGCTCTAGAGACCTTCGTAACAAAGGACTTGTATAAATTAAAAGAATATTGCACTGCATTAACTTTATCCTGAAGAGTACCCACCAGTTGCTTGATTATCCCCTATGTGAGGTCAATTCTGGAGTGCTAGGTTCTCACAAAATTGAAGGACTCTTCTCCCAAAATTCCAGACTCAGAAACAACTTCTTCTCTGAGGCCAATGAATTGTTCAAACTCAACTTTCCATGCCTCGTAATTCTTGATGTCTGCCTCCCATATATTGATGGTGGTTTTAGCTTGATGTAAGACATGGCAGGCTACATATAGATCTAGGAGGGTGGACACCAGGAATCGCCAAACATTTCCCAACTATAAAATGACCCACTCATCAACTGCTTGGGACTTCTTTTTCATCACCCATAGTGAGTCTATATCGCTCTGTGGTAGTGGCGTATCAGATGTAGAGGCCTCCAGAGGAATAACATTGATAGGTTAGGCCAACTCAGTTAGCAACCCCATGAGGTTTGCATTTTTTTCCTTTTCTACCTTGAGCTTTTGAGCCTCCTTTTCATAGCGAGCCTCTACTACCTTGGCTGCCTCTTTCAACAGGTCTACTTCACCCTATTTTCCTCTCTTCCCCAAAGATATCTCTGTGATGTGATAATCTGCGGCCTCCACCATCACTTCACCTATGTTTGGGGAAGGTGTTGCTATCACTATAACTATTTCTTGGCCCAGCCCGGTTTGAAGAGTGTGAACCATCCGAGCTTTCTTGGCCTTTGGTGGGTTTTGGGCTTGAGCCATCATCTCTGCCAAGGAAATATGGGCTCTAGGTGTTGATGGAGGGGCCTTCCTCTTTAAATTTTCTATCAACCATGGTGGTGGTAGGGGTAGCTTGGTAGCCAAAATGTGTTCTTGTGACTTCTCCCCAACATCTTTTTGTGCCCCTTCAGTATTATGAGCCTCTCCTGGCTCCTTTCCTCATTAGTGGCCCCAGAGTTTTCTTCTTCTTCTTTTTCCTATTCTTCCTCAACCTTTGTTGTTGGGGTGTCCTCTTCCATTGGTACATCCTTAGGTGGTGGGGGAGGCAATGGGCCAAGGTTTAACATTTAGGCCATAGTGATTACCTCCCCAAAGGTTACCTTTGGGAGTGGCATTTGGAGCACGACAGCTGGGGTCACGGTTGTTCCCAAAGGTCTGGTTTCCCTAGCCGATGTCATTTTCTCACTTTTTTCTTGTTGTTGCCCTGATGCTCCCATGTCCTATATCTCTGGAAATTTAGAGGCAATCTCTTGTTCCACCTCCTTCTCTTCTTCTATCTATTCCTCCTGCTCCTGTGCAGGTTCTTGTTCTGGAGCTTCCTCCAGCACTGGGACTTCAGCCTCTGTCTTCTCATTGTCCCCCTGCAAATTCCCAAACTTGTCAGTTCTAAAGACATCATACAATTCATCCTGAGGGGGAGGATTTACTGGGATGTGAGTGGGTTCTAGTTCCCTCTCTAGCTTTGGGGAGTCGGAAGAAAGGATTTCAACTTATTGGATCTGAGGCATCCCCAGCTCCGGCTCTGCCTTTGGTTTTAGATTGAGCCTCTTCTTCCTCTTAGTGACCAAGGGCAGCCCTGCATCCCTTAGGGCCTACTCCTCTCTTGGATCAACTTTGGTTACTTTGACCATAAGCACTGCTAATGAAGGGAAAGAGGGAGGATGAATGAGTTTGGTCATGAGCACCGGGGTACCCAACCGTGTGATTAAATTCTCCATCATTTGCTGGGAGGTTGCTATTGATTATTTGAGTTGTTCTTTTATGGGGACCTCCTACATAGTTGGAGTCTCCATGATTCTTTTTCCCCTATCTTCTCCTTGTGAAGAAGTCCCGGCCTCGGGGGTCAGCCTTGGTACTAGTTGGGGAGCCCTGCGGACACTCCCAGGACACACCTTCTTAAAGTAGGTGTGGCTGCATTTGACCATGTTGTGGGTGAACTCTTCAATGGTGGGCCCCTCCTAGGCATTCTAGTTCACTGGTGGGAGGGCCAAATTATCGATCCCCTTTGCTTTGTACTGGGGATCTATTGTTGATCCAGAGTCTGAGAAGTCATCTGGAAATCTCTAGAGCTTTAACCTTTCCATCATTCCCATGGTCATCTAGACATAATGCCATCTTTGGACTTCCATGTCACTCTGGAAATCTTCCCATAAGTCTTCCATGTGGTATTGGTGGGGCTCTGATGCCCAGGGAAGTGCCAATGCAATTTTTCCATGCGGATCAAAATTCTTTTGCGCTAAGTAGAATTCTGTTAAGTTATAGCTTTTGAGCTCATTGTATGCTTCCTTGGCTATGGCCAGACTGCAAGAGTAATTCCAATAAGTGATTTGGAATTGGATATTTTTCACCTTCTTCAAGGTGAATAATTCATGAAACTCCATGATTTTTCTACAGTACTCCAGGAGGATTATCTTGTTCCCACAATGTTTGGGTAACAAGTAAGGTTTCCTAGAGAAGCCGGTTACCCTAATGTATGTATGCTACTGGAATTGTATATAATAATGGCCATAACTTCTGACTAGATCCATCACCTCTATAGAAAGGTGATATCTTGCATCCTAGGAGGGTGTGAGTAGGTTACAGTAGATAAAGGTGTCATTTACCTAGCAGAAGCTGGGGAAACTGGCCTCCCATTGAATCTATGGGAAATAATCCCTGGGGGATTTCTAACCCGGGCCGATCCTGAGTATTCCTGAACTGAGTAATCCATTGGTGGTGGGACATTGTTGCACCAGGGCCCAAAGAACATAAGAAGTCATATAAAACTTCTTCTTTTGAACCACCTAAAGGAATTGGGAATCCACGTGGTTTGAAATAATGGCGGCCCAATCAAAGTATTCTCCGCTGGTGGAAATGCCAAGCAAGAAGTAATACATCCACCCTGTGAATTCCTAGACATGTAGTTGCTCGAAGACTCGGGAAAGTGCTATCATCCCCATCTGGATGCTTTCTTTAAATTTGGACCGGGGGATTTCCAACCTCATCGTCTTGGGATCCCTCTTAGGAGTCTTGAGCCAATGCGTATTCATGTATATCTGGGCTGCTTCCTCCAACTGCTTAAATTGCATTAAAGCATCTGATCTAGTAACCATAAAGGGGTTGTCAAACTAATGGATCTCCAACCCCATCTAAAAAGTTGTGGTGTCGAGAGATGCCATGGGGGTGGGATAACTAGTTGGTTCTGGGGCTGTGAGTATGACAGCCCAGATGGAAGAGTTGTAGTACACTGCAAGAGTGAGAATTAACTCTAGGGACTGCATGAAGCATGGAAAATAAGTGGCCTTGAGTATCCCAGAATCCCTAATGCTGATCGCCAGTGGATCCCTGGACTGTCACTGAATATACATCATTTTGACCAAGGCCTCCATCTCGGGCCATGTTCTGACACTGGTGTCGGTGATTAATTGAACTTTGGAATCAATCTTTGATCCCATGGTAACACTGTCCTTCACATACTTGATGCTAAGGGTTAATTTCTCTAAGTCCCTCTCCATTTTAGACCTGATGGCTACACTGGTGACCACTATAGAAGAAAGTTCCAGAATCCCAGGTGGTGAAGATACGAAAGCCTCAGACATGATCCTAGTGTGTTTCTTAAAAAAACTTGCAAGGCAAGATGACCATTAGAATTCATAGGTACATCATACTCTAGGATATAGAGACCTTACCACTGTGGCATTTATTTTCCTGAAAAGTTGGTTTAGGTTCAAAATCCCAGAAAGTATATATATTTTGCAAACTTGAAATTTAACCAATACCCGAGCCTAGGGGTCTCACCATACTTAGTAAAATAAAAATGTGGGTTGGGTGAGGGTAAGAGACCCAGGGTCTAGAAAAATAACCATTGGAAGGTGTGCAAAAAGTGAACTGTCAGGGCCATGTGGGTGTCACGCGGCTATGCAATAAATGGAAGTTATGGCGATGGCGGTGGAGCCAACTATCCAAATGCGTGAAAAGAGGAGGCCACTTGGATAGTTTTGAATGCATATGTGGGACATAAATGGGATAGTCATTAAGGCTATTTTATGAGGAGAGAGAAAAATTCATGTTGAAACAGTCAAGAGCCGAGTTTCAACTAGGTGGTATCCTACATCGAACGAGCTCATGAATTTTGTGAACAAGAACAGAGGAAGCACGACGAGCTTGTTACAAAACTAGGAGAATATACATAATATATACATCATATAACATATATACATCAGGGAAAAAAGGTATATAGATGTGAAATGGATAGATATACATGAATATACACTAAAATGCCAAATTTACATCAGAGTCAGAACTGAATGACTACCCAAAAACCACAATGCACAAAAATGCATAAAATCTACACTATCTTCAGAATATGCTACACCTGCATAGAGGGTGGACAACCCTCTGGAAGAGCTAACCCACCAACAGGTGGAAAACTAGACAACCAAGACAAAAACAAACAATGAAACAAGACGGAAAATGCAAACAAATGAAAACAAAGCAAAAGAAAAAGCGAAAGAAGAACCAGGAACACTCACCTGAAAATCGGAGAAGAACCAGGAACACTCACCTAAAAACTAGAGAAAGGAAGGAAGGCAAGGTGTCAAACACTCTGCAACAACCTCTACCCTGAAAAGATCACCCTTCAACACAAGAAACCACCTACAATTGTTTAGAATGGTTTGGAATAGCTCGCACTAGACTCTGCTCAAATCGCTGTGATATCGCTCAAATTTCTTAAGTGTTTTGATTACGGTAATTGTGAAAATGACAGGTGATTTCTATTTATAGCCAGGGTAAAATCAAGTTACCTTTCCTTCCGCAAACTCCGGAACAAGCTGACCTTCGGACTCCGGGCCCGAGGATTCTGTGTGACCATATCTTCTTACGGAAAGAAGACATCGTGGAAAATAATCCCAGAGTCTAGAATCTGACTCCTGGACAAAGAACGACCAACTCCAAGATTGGGTCCTGGAGATACGAGGAGAAAAATAAAAAGAAAAACCAACACCATGGGAAAGAAAACCCGGGGAAGGAAAATAAAGAAACAAAGGAAAAAGATAAGGCAAAAGCCAAAAATAGAAAACAAAAAAAAAAGGGGGACCCAACATTTTGCACACAAAATGTAGGGACGGGGATGCGGGGCATAACAATCCTCTTCCATACAATGCTCATGCTCTTGTGTGTTGGGAATAGTTGGTGTTAGGAGATTTTTCACACTCTTAATAAAACCTTATGTCTCAATGTACCTATATAAGGCTACATTCATCTTGTAGTGGCGTAACTAACCATTTACTAAATTTAAAGCCCTCTTACCAATTGTAAAAGTGTAAAATTTAAATTTTCAAGGATTGAAAGTACCTTTTCTATGAGGGGCCAGGTGCTCCTTATCAGTTAACATCAACTGCCATATAAATTCCATGATAGGTATCCTTGGTGGCACATGAAATGGGAGAATATTTGGTGGGTGAGTGCATCCATAAACTCTTATCAGAGTAAAATTATTTTCATAATAAAATTCCCCCCAATTATGGTCTCCTAGCCATTTATCTACATATTGACAAGGCCTCAGCAATTGTAATACTTTGGTAGGCAACCTAGTCTTTTTAAATCCTAAAAACCTGAGAATTGGACTCACCATCTAATTTTCAAATGCACAAAATTCATTTTCCCTTGCTATCTAATTCCATATTTTCAACCATAATTGCACTAGGCTATTCTGACCTTGGTGGAATCTTTTAAGTCTCAGATTGTTCATATCCATAATAGGGAAGTTGTAGAACAAAATTAGATGCATCAATGAAGAATAATGCATGAATTTAGGGACCTCTTTTTATGAGTACTAAAAAACCTTGATGCATTACGTTTATAGCATAATGGATGTTTTCATAATCCATGCCAACATGAAGAATTTGCAAATCTAGGACCATCATCAAGATATCTGAAACTATCCTCTTAGCACCCCCATCCACTCCTAACACTCTACACAATGCATATGAAATATATTTCATATAAAAATTAAGGTCCTTGTAGAAGTAGGATGCAGTACCAGGCATAGATGTTATGTAATTCTTCATCCTCTTGGGTACATGACTCTGAATTAGTCTAGACATAGAAAAATATTCTCTAACATATCTAGCCTCTAATGGTTTCAGGTTAATCTCTATTGAGCAAGGGTAATATAGATTAAAAGTATTATTGAATGATGCCCTATCTAGGGTAACTAGGGTAGTTCCATCATCTTTCTTGATGGTTTTAGATAAAATGTCTGATATACTGGCCAATTCAAGCATCAAATCCACATCTATAAATACATCTGGTACTACTAACCTAGCCAACCCACAAGTCCATGGATTTGAAATCGGAAGAGGTTCATCACTATTATTATAGAAATAAATAAAAAGTGAATAACCAGAATAACTGAGAGTTTTAGCATCTCTAATGTCTGACATATCACCATTGAGGAAATCATCACTCACCTTTTTTCTGGCTAGAACCAGGCAATAGAGTCATAAATTCCTTTTTCCCTTTGAATCTTCATCACCATCTCCAATTTTCCCGCTAGTGGAAGCAACACTAACTGCTCTTCTCATATTTGTTTTTTCTTAATTCTTATTGAAACAACTCTATTTTTCTAAAAAATAAGCTCTTTTATTGCAACTTGCTATGGAATTCACACAATTCTCCTCAACTGACAACTTTTGAGAACTAGGCAAATTTTCACTCTAAATTTTGAAAGCTTGGTAACCTAAAATTAACATGAAAACACTTACTTATTCATGGGAAATCAATGCAGTATTTGATTCAAAGTCATGTAAATTCCAGTTAGTCACTTCTACCATTACTCCCGCGTGCATTGAAATCAATTTTTTACCTAGTCGTGGCATCTAAGGTTGACAGGTGATCAATTTTGAATAAACTATCGAATCTAATTGGCTTAAAACATTATAGCTCAGCATACTTTAAAACATGTTGTCATAACCCTTTTATTTTCATTGGCTAGCTTCTGTACATCACAGTGTGGAAGGAAACCTTATATATTTTACATTCTCTAACTCCAGTTTGTTTGGTGATCACACGACTGCCTTGTCTCCTTATCGGTAAGAGTTAACATTAACCTAGGTTTCTTTATGAGATTTTCCACTCTCCATCAGATTTACTTCTCTATCAATGGTCAAGATTATTTCAAATTATCCACCTCTTTATTTCACCTAATCTCTTTTCCATTTAGAGATTTCATGATTGCATAAAATCAAATTCACTAAAAGATTTGGCCTTTTATGATTTTTCTTGGAGACTACATGACTAGCATTAGATCAGACTTAATCTGATGGTTGTCGCTAAGTCTCATGATCTTCAATGTAAACCCTAATTTTTTACAAGAATCTACGAGCATAGCTTGTCTCCTTGTAGCCAATAAATTACTTAAACTTGATTTTCTCAGAGACTTCATGACCTTCACAGGATTTCTGAATAACTTAGACATGTTTCTTAATCTTATGCTTTGTCTCTTAATCACTAAGAAACCTCTAACTTTTAAACTTCATTAGCGATTCCATGTCAACCTTGTGATCTCTACTCAATCTATGGTCTAGATTATTTTAAATGAACTTTACAACCTCAATTTTTCCTTGACTTAACCATGATTCTATTTAGAGACTTGGTGACTGAATCAAACTGGAGTCACTAAAAGATTTGTTTAACCTAGGTTTCTTTCTGAGATTAAATGCACACCACAAGATCTATTTGTAATTAGACCATCAACATTTAATTTCATAACCTTTATGTGCTTTGGAAAATTATTCTAAGACTTTATGACCACCTTTGGATTTTCTTTTGATTAGACAGTCTACGTTAAGTCTTGTCATCTTTAACTTAACCCTTGATATCTTATGAGATCCCACGACTACTGATATATGGTACCCTGTCTTAACTTTGGTGAACTTTTGCGAGACTCAACGAACAAAGGATTTCAAAGTCCCAAAAATATTTCTTCAACTTGAGTTTCATTCTCAGACTTAGTGACATGCATCTGATCAAAACTTTGTCAGAAGAAAATCATTAGTTCTCATGAATTCTCTTAACCCTTGGATGACATCACTCATCATTCTGAGACTCAGCAACAAGCATCCATTCTTGGGTTCACCAAATACCATATGTCACTCTTTTATTTGTCCATTTGTTACTAGTATTTGGCCATGAAGCTACATGTGCTATGACTCATCTTCCTCGTGAATCCTTAGTTTGACCCTAACCAGTCTTTAACCCTAGGTAATCAATATTCTTTATTGTCTTGCAATCACTAAATGCCTTGGCTAACCCTTGATTAAATCAAAGAATTTGTGACTAAAGCTTAAATCTTTGAAGAAATTGGACACATGTCTGTATTTGAATCGCTACCGCTGAATCACTGAAACCTTCTTGACCTTTTGACTTTTATCAACCACTTCACACTGGCCACATGATCAATCTTAAATAAGATGGTAGTCTCTTTATCTCATAGTGTTCAATTTCACTCTTATTTCTTATCGCGATAATGCGACTACAAGAAAAATTGGACACATGTATGTATTTAAATCGCTACCACTGAATTTCTGAAACCTTCTTTACCTTTTGACTTTTATCAATGACTTCACGCTAGCCACATGATCAATCTTTAATTAGACAGTAGTCACTTTATGTCTTAGTGTTTAATTTAACTCTTATTCCTTATCGCGATCACTCGACTGCAAGAAAAATTCCACCCATCTTTAACTTTGATTTTCTTAAGAGACTATCTGACTATGACTAAAACTGGAAAACAACACATGACATAAATGACCTAAGTCACTTAATAAAGTAACTTCGAAATAGACATAGCCAATAACATTTATGGTTTTGATTGAATACACATGAAGATTGACTCAGGACATAGGGTTTTTCACAATTTTCACCATTTCAAAGCTTAGACATGACAATTTACAAGGAAATTGATAACTTTGGACAATACGCTAACATTCATAGGAAACAAAAACCAGTGGGAACCAAAACTTTTACAAGAAAGCTTCAAAAATAGAAATATAATGAACACACATGGTGGGTGGTCACGAAGTCTCATAATGAAATTGCGGTTAGGCTAAACCATGCAAGATTCACCAACAAGAAGTCAAATAACCACACACAAGGTCACTAGATATAAATAGTTAAGGCCATTTCCTTTGGAGATCATGCACGAACCATCCGATGGAGATCAAATCAAGGGCTCACATTGAATCTTGCAACCAACCCAGGGTTAAGAAAATGTTTTAGAGATCTTAAGATACACTATGCAAGATGAACTGAGGTTAAATCAAGGTTGAGTTAGAAATTATTGGGAAACTTAGAGACTAAGGCTTGTCTCCAAGTCTCCAGATCTAATCGTGGTTAAGGAAATATTTTAGAGATCTAGAGAATAGCTTGTCTCCAAATCTCTAAGTGAACCAGGAATAGAGGAAGAGTTCTCAAGCTAGTTAAGGGAAGCAAATCACAGTGTGCCAAGAGTCTAAATCTGGTGCATTCTGGGGATAAAGGGGAAAATTATATTTCCAAGGCAAGGAATGTGCACAAAATTTAAAAGATAAAAGGATTTAAAACATCATAGTCTGTGCAAAGTATTAAAGGGAAAATTAAATCAGATTTGAATACAAATAAGACAAAAATGCAAAATAATTAAAGTAATGTGCAAGTTCAGTATAGTCTTATTTTATTGTCTAGTGAAATATCTTTTATTTCAAATCCTGGAAAAGAAGCATTCACAGAGGATTTTCTCAGAACTTGAAATCAGATTTGGAAGATATTAGAAGAGATAAGTGAAATCCAATTTGGAAGATATTTGAAAGAGAATGAAATCAGATTTTTTGAGGAGATCAGATTTATTTAGGGATGATCAAATTTTCATGGGAGGAAAAAGATATTTGTGTGGAAACAAAAAGGTGTCGTTGGCTGAGTTACGACTTTCTTCTTCTCTATATATTTCTCCTTCTCTATTATACAAGGATGTTGAAATTATTACTGTTGGACAACTTCCTAATTTCTAAGTCTTGTTTCTTTGATTCCTTTGTCTTGTAAATGTGCTAAAGCATATAGTAATTTAATGAAAAAAGTGGAATCCCTATTCAATATTTGTTGATGTCTTTATGTTTTCTCTTTAAGTATTGTGTGTTAATCTGTAAGGTATTTTAATGAATTAGTTAAAAGGTAGTTGTGAGTTGTGTTTTTAAGTTTCTTTCAAAGAGGGAGTAAATCCTAAAGACAAATTCTGACGGTTCAAGGGTTGTACATGAATTTTATATCTAGGTGTTTGAGTGAAAAGGGTGATTTGTAAGGCACTTCACTTGGTTTCTATCTGTTGGAGTTAAAGGATTTTCTTTGGATGTATGTTTATTTGACTCTATTTCCCAATAGATAAGGCACTAATCTTTGCTGGTCTAGCAATTTTCATCATTAATTAATTAAAATCTGAACATCTTTTCATTTCCTATTTAAGAGCATGAATGTTTAGGAGTTATATTGAATAGTGTAGACATCATTGGTGATTCATTAAAGAATTGACTCCTTTAGGTTAGATTTCATGTGCCTCTGAGCTTGAAGAGAAGAAGGATGAATATCCTTGTCACATTGGCCATTTTTTTGCAGTGTTGTTTATTCTTGTTAAAATCATGGATTGGCTTTTGAAGCTCTGCATCAGTTGCATAAAAAGTCATTATTAAATCATTGTGAGAACCCTCAATCCACTATCTAATTTATTAGAAATCAATGTCTAGAGGTAAATCCACCCAATTTTGTGGAGCTCAAAGTAGAAGGAGGATTAATCCTCATTAATTAGACTTTGTCTTGTTAGAATCAAGAGTTAGGAGTTATAGAGTTGGTCAATTATTAATCTATTTTGATTCTGTCGGAAAAAGTGCTAACAAATTGGTGACTCTACTGGGGAAGGAATTACAAAATATTATTGAACTTTCAGACAACCTTTGGTATTTTAAAGTTGAATTAAGTTATAGTTGAGTTAGTTCATTTGAGTTACTCTTGTAGTATTATATTAGGCTATGTTGTGTTTTCCCAACTTTTTTTGGGTGGCGACTCAAAGAAATCTCTACAATTAGTGTTGAGTAACACTCAATATTTGTACACATTTTATCAATATGAATAATAGATCTAGAGTAAGGAAGCATCTTGAGGTTGAGTTGGAAGGTGGAATTCTAACTGCTTCTAGGAATAAATAGTCTTGGAGAGAAAATAAGAACAAAGATAATATAGATAATCTATCTACATGAAGAGAAGAGGAGAATACTAGGATAGAAGGTTTGACCCAATCTAGTCATGAGGGAAACACATTAGAATATGAAGAAGCTCTTGACTTTAGATTAGATACATATGGAAATAGTAGCACTCCTAGTGAAAGAGAGGGGAGTGATACCACCAGGTTAGACTCTGAGGTTCCCTTTGATGAACTTGCTGAAGAAGAAATAATTTTGAAGAGTCAGTCAGCCATTCTTGAGAAAAAGAGAAAAGATAAATCACATAAGAAAAAACAAGATCAGAAAAATGTTGATAGATTAAGAAGATGATCATTGAGATATCAAGCAACAAAAAATGTTGAAAGATCTAATATAGATCAAGAGAAACCTATCACTCACCAAAGTATTGGTTCTCAAGTTTCTAAAGATAAAGGAAAGAAGAAGGTGACATGAAGTGAAATAGATGAGCCCAAAAGTCACAAAGTTGTAATAGATCAAATGTCTAAATTGGACATTGACCTTGAGAAATCCAAAAGGGAGAAGGAAACCATGGCTAAAATGTTGGAGAAAGTAGAAGCAGATTCTGATACTTTAGAGATGAAGAAGAAGATTGATTTTGTCATGCAATCTTCTAGATTTTCCCATGATAGTACTGAAAGTGCTACAACATCAAAAGTCAAGGCTTCTACTTTTTGTGATGATGATAGATTCCAAAGGAGACCACTTTATGCAAAAAGGTTCAAGCAATTTTATTTCATTGGTATTCCTGGTCATCCCAATATACTACCAAATGAGATGGGGATAGACTCCCAAAAATCTTAGGAAATAATGTTATTACTTGTGAGGTACACTTAGGAAAATTTATTGATATCATAGATGACGTTAACATTAAACATGAAGATGTATTGATGAAACGTTTTGTTCAATCCTTTGTTGAAGATGCTAGGGAATGGTTTAGAAGGATATATCATGGTTCTATGAGATCTATGGATGAACTGATAGATTTTTTTAAGGATCAACACGGTGATAATACAAATGACAGATTCTTGTTGAATGAATTTAACAATATAAAGAAAAATTCAATTGAGGATGCTGAATCTAGTTATACTAATGAGGCTGAATCTAGTGATATTGAATCTAGCTATTATGATAATGATGGTGAGTCTACTTGTGCTAGTGATGATGATTATAATGCTAACAATGAAGTCTATAAAAAGAAATATGATGAAGACGAATTTATAGTTGGGAATTTTTCCCTCAAGTGTATAGATTTTTCTTTTTCTCAGCATGAAGATGCAGAATTATTGTTTCAGTTTAAAGAAATTTTATGTCAACAACAAGATGATTATTATAATGTGGATGTAATTTCTTGTAGTGATTTATTTTCACAAGATGATGTGATCCAATAGGTCTCACTCCTTGTTTCCAACGAGGAATAAATTTGCAGCATCAAGCAAGAAGCCAATGAGGGTAAACATAAATTCCAATGCCCTCTAAGTAGTGAGAAAATATCAGAACTCTTAGCTGCTGATTTTCAGAGGTATGCATCTAAAAATGACTCTAAAATTGCACACCCAATGGATATATGTTTTGATACTGATGATTTTGCTGAGAGTGTGAAATATGACACTTATGGTGTTGATTCTTTTCCAATACTTGGGTTGGATACTCTGCAAGATGATAATGCATGTGGATATGAGAAACTTGATAATGTCAAGTATGATGAGTATGAAGATGTATGTACTAGTATACCTTCAGATTTTGACAAGTTTAGAATCACAGATTATTTTTAAGCCATAATGCAGAAGAAAGAGACAAATCTGAATGTGTGTTTTCAGATTTACAAGTGATTAAAGAGCTATTATTGACAATACCTTTTTAAAAGATGTTGATAGAACTATTGATCAGCAAGCTACCCATGATTTTATGCAGTCAAATTTTTATTTTGAGCCGTTCTATTTTAGTTTGAAAAATGTTGATGTAAAAGAACTATGTTCTTTGGTGCAAACTAATGTTTAGAATATGGATGTTACCAGCCATGAGAGTGAACCTGAATGTTTCTTTTTTCAGAAAGATAATGATAGTGAAGGGTGTGATATTTGGGTGTCACATAACGATCAGCATTCACAGTGGTTAGATGATTTGATTTTTACAATTTAAGGTGAGTTTTTTGATTTCCTTTTTTTTGATATGCTAAAGATTCAGGGCAGCATCTGTGATCAAGTGAATGGAAGTAATAGTTTCAACTTACCTTTGATCTATGCAGATGATAATCATATGTTCAATGAAGGTAAGAGCTGATTCTCTTTTTGGGGTTTTGGGCCTTTTGTAAATATTCATGCTTGTATAGTTCCTTTCCTTTTCCTTCAATTGTGGGGTGTGTTTGCTTTCAATAAAGGGTTCCCAGTTTTTGAAGACAGAAAAGAGAAGAGAGAAGAGAAAGATCTGATTTAATTTTTGGGGTTGGTCTCCTTCTACCAATAATTTTTAATTCTCTGCATGCCTGCATGGGGAACACGTCCCCAGTTAGAACCACTATTGGCACTCAAAAATACAACTAGGGTTTTTGAGGACCTTGTTAAGCTTTTGCATTTTGACCCCATATAATTACATTTGGTGCCTATTTGCCCGGATGAGGTTTTGAAGTCTACCATGCATGTCAGTTGTTCACCACTCTTGTTTTGACATATGAAGACATCAAAGGTCATCAGATTCAAGTTTCAAGTTATTTTGTGAGGTCTTGTTTTGAGTACTTATCTATTTCTACATTTGCCACCTAAGTGTCACTTTGTTGTAAAATGCACAGTTTGCATTTGAATAACTTGTGTCCTTTAGAGTTTCATAGGCTGCCAATTTGGGAATGTTTAATATGTAAATTAGAGAGCCTATGTTTCAAAACCCAAGCCATTTCAAGTCCATTTGATAGGTTTTTGGATCCCCCAAAGTTTGTTTTCTAGAGTTATCTTGTTCTCTATTTTGCCCAGAATTCTAATTACCCTACTTTGAGGTCTTGCAAGTTGTACCCTAGTTCAAGGGCATAAATAATTGAAGGTTCCCCCACATTGTAAACCTAGAAGTGAATTTCTCTTAATAGTTTCATACTTTGGTCAATCCATTTGACCACTTTTCCCAGTTGATTCTAAATCCAATTTTTGCACTTTTACTGAGGTTAACTTCAGAAAGTTGTGAAGTGCTCACTTTGTAGATTAATATCGGTTGATCAGTTCATCATCAGAGTGAGATAATTGAAGTTCTTTATTTCTTGTAAAAGTGAATCCATGTTAAAAGGTTCAGAATCTAAGGGTTTCTTTTGTTGAATTTTTGGAATCAGAACCAAAAGTGATTTATGTGGATTCCCATTATTAACAGAATAGTTTTCATAGAGTAGTCAGTTTCATAAGGTGGCGACTCTTTATTTGGTAGTTGTTTTCAAGTAATAATTATGGGTCCATACACTTTGCATGTAAATTTACTACCTGGATTAGTGGGTAAGTCTCAGAGCATATTTTGGTATTTTTGCAAAGGTGAATCCGAAGTGCTTTGCATGTGTTTTGACAAGTGCATTTGCAGTTTGAAAGTGGTTAACTTGAGAGATTAAAATATCTCACCTCAGGAAGTGTCATGAAAGTATGGTTTTTAAAGAGTGTTAGTAAACATGAAAGAATTCATTTCTTCTAGATTCGAGATCCCTGGGAGGCATTATAGTCAGTTTTTAAAGCCAGGTCCAAAGGCCATATGTTGTTATTAAGTTCAATTTGCAGAATTGTAATGAGTTGTTTTTAAAGTCCACTAGTTCGATGCTTTATGGTCAGATTGAGAAATGGTTTATACTTAGAATATGGAAGCATATCTAATGCATGAGCATTTTCTCATAGAGAACAAAGGATCAATGAAAAATGTGGAATTTAGAGTCATTAAAGCATACCCCAGTGAATATTGTATTGTTTCTCCAAACATTGAGATAATGTGAAGTGGAGAAGTCCTTGATTTGGGAGAATATTTTATAAGATTTCAAAACCAGTATGCAATTGGAAAATACAATTCAAGAGATTGACACAAGTAAGAAAAGGTTTATAAACCTTTAAACAAATACAAATTTGAATGCAAACTTGAATGGTGAGTGTCTTCAAACAAGAGGATTTGAAAATGGTCAAAAGAGCTTGTGCATGAAGAAAGGATGCAATAGTCAAAAGATTTTAAAAACTTGTAGTGCAATTTTCTTTAGGTGCTATGTTTTAAATTTGCAACTGGCATGTGTTTTAAATAAATAGAGATAGAGATTGCCTTGAAAACCATGGTGGGGGTTGTTGCGCAACACATTGGCAAGCATTACAAAGATCAATGCTAATAAAAATTGACAAATTTAATGTGCCAAGGCATATGCCCAAGATTGAAGGCCATGCATTTAAGGGAATATGTGTTATGAAGAAGATCCTATGCGGAAATCCCATGTAGCATCAAAGGAATTAAAATATTGTTATTAAACAAAGTGCAAGAAGTAAGTATAAGACCACAGCCACACCAAAAAGAGAGCCAATAGATTAACATGGACCCCTACACAAGTTACAATGGGGGTACTGCATTTAGTTTTAAACAATTTGCAATGGAATAATGTTTAAAACAAAGGGTCTGGGTAGGAGTCCAAAGTGTTGCACATTGTATTAAATTAAGGAAGGAGTAGCCTATGCAATGTATATTGGAGGCTGCCAGTGAATGATCTAAAGACAAAAACATTCATCAAATGTCATGTTTGGAGTGTTGCGCAGTGTGGATGGTAATAGTCTATGCATTGAACATAATAAAGACCAATGCCAATGCAAATGGAAGGAGTATTTCACAGGTGTCTTGCACATTGCGTAAGAGAAAGCCACACAAGAGTATGGAGAGGTTTAAAAATTAAGGTAAATGTAAAAGTGCAATCTCCCACATGCACCATGTGGTGAGTTTTTAACTAGTTTTTATATATAAACACTTGCATACTTGTTTGAATAAGTGTGTGTGTGTGTATTTGGGAACTTGTTTAGAAAGACACAAACACTCAATAAGTCCTTCCATTAGTCCAAAAGGGTTAGAAAAGCATGTAAAACCCACTAGAATCGACCTATTACCTGCTAACTAGGAAGAGTGTAATTAGTAACATATCAGCACTCAGAATATGCTACAAATCAGTGACAAATACAACCTAGCATGAAGGATTTTTAGATTAAAACAAGCTAAAAAGATGATAATTATGCATTCTAGCTCTAAAAGTGTAAATGAAAACAATGCAAAAGCATGGACTAATGAGTGAAAATGTGAATCTAGGATGAATCCAATAGCATAACAATGCATTTGTAATCTAAGATGAAGGCTTATTTGCTCTCAAAATAGGCTTCTATTTATAGAATAATGGGGGAGAGAGAGAGGGGGGGGACAAGGTGAATTTATGAATTAGAAGACTCATAAATGGAGGTGTAAGAAGCATTAATGCCCAAGGCATTAATAAGGCATGGGAGAGACATGGGCTTAAGGTACCTTTCATTAATAAGGCATTAATGAAGGCCTTTAAGAAGCAAGGGAGGATGACTTGAGAAGGTGGACCTTAAGAAAGTCTAGCTTGAGAAAGTGGACTTTCTTAAGTGGGTGGAGTTGCTAAGCATTCCTTAATGGAATGTGACAACATTAGGAGGTGGGTTGGGGTAGAATTTAGGATTAGGATTAGAATAGCATGGGTGAATGGGTTGAGAAGGGTTAGAACCCAAGGTAGAAGTGGTTGAGATACGTTAGGTTAGGGTTTAGGGGAATATTAATAAATGAAATAAATTTATTTAATTCATTTAAAAACATAGGAATTAATTATTTAAACAACGAGATTGCTTTTTAATAATTAGGGGACTATAGCCATTTTAATTAAATTAAATAGGCTAGGGGACTAGGTTAATTGCAAGTGGGTATTTGATTTAGAGATTTATTTAATTCCTTTACAATTAAATACTATAGCCATGTTTGATTTTGGTTTGATTTAATTGGTTTGAATTGATTTAAAACATATGGCTATAATAGTTAATAGAATTCAGTGATAAAAATCTCCTAGGACGTTAAATTGATTTGAAGAATTATGCCAAGCAGTAACAGGGTCATTTGGACATAATCAAGGGTATGATCACACTTAGGGAAAATAGGGTCCATAGTTGGAATAGACCAAATTCAGGTGGTTACATTTGCCCCTCTTTGAATTGATGTCCGAGCAGCGCATTGATTCAAAGAAAGTTTTTGATTTTGACTTGAGAAAGATTGAGAATCCCGTTCTTGGTTGTCGAACAAAATGTTGATGAGATACGTCTCGCACTTGATAAAAAAAAATTGATAGAACTAATTTTGAACTTGGTTGTCGTCCAAAGATCAATAAAAGATTTTAAAAAAAAGACCAATTCTGAACTTGGTTGTCGTCCAAAAATTGATAATACTGATTCTAAACTTGGTTGTCATCCAAAAGCCAGTATGAAGCTGCCAGGAGCTTTAAAAATCTTCTAAAATGAGGAAACATAAGATATCTAGCTCATGAGAACCAAAGATTTCTATCCAACAGATCTGACTTTAGTCAAGGAAACTATTATGCCCCTAGTTTGTTTGATAACAAAGTCATTTTGATCTTGTTTCAAGCAAAATTTAATTGATGATAGTGTGATCATGTCCCCTTAGGAACAAAATCAAAGGAAAAGAAAAGAAAATCCTTCAGTTGAAAAGATCATAACACTTGCAGGAAGCGGTACGGAAAGAAAGAGTGGAGTAGAAGAAGGTATGTTTAAAAATAAACACACAATCACCAAGTTAATTACTTGAAAAGAGGAGTAATAAGACTAAGAAAATGATGTTTAGACCAAGATGTATAATAAAATGTGCAGTATGGACCAATGTGGTGAATAAATGGAGCAAACCCATAAGTTTCGAAACTGTCACAAAATTTTCATGGTGCTATTGAAAACATCGCGGATACCTTCGATTTGGTTTCCGATTGAGTAAAAGGAGAACATAAATGAATCTGTAGCTGTCTAGGAGGAGTTTCAGAAACCATAAATGTCTTAAAACACCCATATAAGCTGCCAAAATTACTATTTCACTATTCATTTTTACATTCCTCCATAGAAATTCAAAGAGCTCTGCAGCAAATATGGTAGTCCCTGTGACGAAGCACCAATTCAATATGAGCCGCCGACACTAGCGACCAGCCAACTACCCACCATCGATAAGTACTCGATAAAATACCCTATGAATTTTGTATTTTTGAATTTAATGCATTTTTATGAATTTTAGAGTCATTTGAAGTTAGGATCGCATCCAGGATTCTGGATCGCATCCTGTCAATCCTGACTCGCATCTGGTTTTTCCTGAATCGTATCTAATTTTTTCTAGATTCTGCATTGCATCCAGGATTTCCCAGATCACATTAAGTTCCTTAGGTTTGGCTTTGTTTTTAGCTAAAATTCATCAGGGGATCACATCCCGTATTTTTAGGATCGTACCCCACGTTTAGGATCACATCCCATTTTTCTAGGATCGCATCCTATGCAGGTTCTTGCATTGTCTGGCCGACTGTCAGATGATGAGTAGACCACCATGATCTGATGTGGATTACATTCACTGATAGGTTTACCTGAGATCAGGGTGAACCATGGTTTATTGACTACGCTTGCTGAGAGGTTGCATTTTGAGCACAACACCTTCCACCTACCCACTAGAGAGATTACAGTGACACCTGAGGATGTCTGGAGGATTCTGCAAGTACCGATGGTGGGACATGAGGTGCTCTTTGAGTCCAGAGCTAGCGTGGCAATTGGGACTACTTGGAGATTCTTTCAGGATGACACCATTAATAGGAGATACTTTTCATGGGACTATATGGTCGATCACTATGATCGACTAGCTGTGTACTTAGCTGGATTGGTAGGCTGCATCCTTATGCCGAATAGAGGTCAGCATGGATTCTTCATTGGATGGGTCAGCATGGTGGAGCAGATGACCGTCCACCACGATGGTTTGCTTGGGGGAGCTGTATATTGGCACATATGTATAGAGAGCTTCATGAGATTGTGTACCACCATACCTGCAGCATGACTGTTGGTATACTGATTCTATAAATTTGGGCCTGGGAGCACATCCCTGTGACATAGCTGATTGTTGATAGGTAGAGGGCACCTGAGTATCCCTATGTGTATATGTATGTAGGCCTCCTACAGTATCCCCATCTAGGCAAGGTTGAGTATTGGTATCGATTATTTGATGATATGACAGAGGTCGTGTGGTGACCATTCCTAGATTGTGAGGTGTGGACCTCTGATGCCCGACAGGTTCCTTTTTTATGTCAGAGAAGATATCTGATAGGCCAGACAAGATACATTATAGAGTACTTCCTGATTACTAGAGTGTTGAGGTAGTATGGGTGGTGACAGGGCCATACAAAGGATGTTGCAGTTTATGCTCGTATCAAGGATGAGGCACCTGATTGGGGGTGCACAGTTGACCTATGAGACTGCATCCCAGGAGATCCAAGATATGGTTGCTATAGACTGGGACCTTTGTCTTGATGTCAAGGATGCAGGAGTTTTAGATGAGTATGCTACTAAGATACTCTAGTATCCCTTTCCATATTTACTCTACCCAAGAAGATCATTCCTCATATAGAGGAGCCACTTGATTATGATCCTGATGACCAACCCGTCAGGGGGAGAGGAGGTAGAGACAGAGCTCTTGGGAGACATGGGGGCCACAATGATGGTAGAGATGGTGGCAGAGACGGTAGGCATCCTCCCCCAAATGATAGACATGATGGTGATGATAGGGGTGGTGGTGGAGAGGTTGTTGATATAGGTGGTCCCAATGGCAGTGGGCAGGGAAAATGATAGAGGTTTAGATTTGTGGCCCCACAGAGAGATACTGGCCCATTACTGACTAGAGATTAGTAGAGGTAGCGATAGCAGGGGCCACTAGAGAGGCCACGGGATCAGGATGCTGGTAGGGATGGAGATCCTTTATCGAGATGTGAGTAGGAGAGGGAGCAACTTTGAGCTCAGATTATAGCAATAGAGGCTAGAGCCACAGTAGCAGAGTCTAGGCTGGCTATATCAGATGCATTACTTTTGGAATGAGACAGGCAGATGTAGAGGCTCATGGTAGAGAGGGATGCACAAGCCCACACAGCAGTCCATCAAGGATAGAGGGTGACATACTATTATGCCCTATATCATGCCATAGTGCCAGAGGGATAGAGAGCTCCCACATTTTCTTGAGTGGCCCAGTAGTCAGAGGGGGCCATGCCACCTCCATTAGCACCTTTTGCACCACCTCCTCCTCCTCCTGACCAGGGAGAGGGGGTGGGATAGAGCTGACATTATTGTATCATTGTGTTCATTTTGAGATTATACATGTATATCTGGATCCTGCTGAGATCCCCTCCTCTTTACATTACATTCATACATATATTTGATTCATTTTTGGCACACTGATACTCTTTATGCTTTGATTTGTACCATGTTCATGATGATATTTATCTGATGTAGTTTCTTGATTTTGATATGTTTGTTGTGGTAAATGTATCCATTTTGCTTTCCATAGACATAGTAAATGTATCTTTTGCACATGTGATGATATCGTTATCTCTTGATGAGTTAGTTCATAGATGATAACATCAAATTATAATGTGGATGTGATGAGTCAATACTGATATAAATATGTTTTTAAATGATACTAATGTGAAAATGCAAATGTATGTTTTTTTTTTTTTCCAGTTATACAAAATAGATGTATGGATGCACTTAGGATGTAGAAGTAAAGATGTAATACATGGATGCTTTATTTTTGTATTTTCTAGTTTCTGCTTTTCAAATGAATGCAAAATGTATGCTATGGATATGTAATGATATTTCATATTAGTAATATGGATGATGTAATTAACTTGATGTTTAGAAGAAGATAGAAACCATTTTTGAGCTTAAATTTCCTTATGTTGTTATTGCTGTCATAAATGCATCATGTAATATTTAAATGCAGCTATATGAAGACTCTTAGGACTTGTCACTGATTTAGCAAATATTGCAACATTTTCATCATCATTGGGCACTTTTGGAATGGACACCATTAGATAGTACAACCATCACTAATACCCATTGATATTATGACAGTATGAATACTATATTTTATTGAAATGTCAGAAATAGACTTAAGCATCAAGGCATAGAAGCCAGCATAACCAAATAGTCACCTTCCTTTTAATATACGAGATTCTGAGTAAGGCAAGATATTTGACCTACAATGACATTGAAAATTCATATCCTTGGGTACATTATGATTCGTATACCTTAGTGAGAATCTGGATCAGAAAACAAATAAGGAAATTGTGTCAAAACTCACTGTAGTTTACACATAACAAAGATCGAGATATATGTGGCTATCCATCCATAGTGGTAGCTCTTACCATAAACATCCAAGTGAGGTGATATTTATAGGATCATTTGGAACAATCACCATATGTATAAAATCAAGAAAATATTATGCCCCCAATTCTCACGACTCTGTCTTTGCACAGACGTCATTGAGTAATTAAGAAGACATAATAATTCATCAATTGAGAATCAATCAAATAAAATTTATAATTACTTAGATGTCCCTAGTTGAAAACATCATCAGGACATTAAAGAATCATAATCAAACCATTATCAAACTGTGTGTTTAAGTAGTACCTGTTCATTCATCTATCAAACACAGTAAAGATTCATCAATTAGAAAATTGTAATACTAGCAATATGGTGTTCCATGTCTGTGCATTGATAGGATCATCCATGCATGTGTGTGATCCAATACGACTTTGTAGGAATGTTGTTAATGTCATGTCCCATGTTTTGAAAAGACACCCTTGTTTTGGAAAGTGACATTTTTTTGCATGTATTGAGAAACCTTGTATCTGTGAGGCAAACCAGCCTAAAGCAACCTAGCAACCGCAGCTGAATAACCCAACAAAAGATGCCCCCAGTGCAGAATGACTTATTCCTAAGACATAAAGATAGACAAATCACAAGCAAGGATAAGATATTCATTTAGGAAATGAAGTCAGCGTATGAGCACAGGAAAAATTTATGAACGCCTAGTATCAGTAGTGCATTGATAGATGAAGCACAAAACATAAGTGACACCTAATTGTCAGGTTTTCACCACTTGGCAAGACCTTTTTCTTTCTTTTTGCTACCAAGATGCCTGTTTTACTAGGTGCTCATCAAGGCACTTTTCTCTTTTTCAATTTTTTTTCTATTTTTGCTTTTTTGAATATTTTTTGTAGTATCAAGGTGCCTATTTTCCAGGTTTTCACCAAGGATACCCATTTTGTAGGACCTTTTTCCAATGTTTTTGAATTTCTTTAGGATCAATTTTTTGAATGTTTTTGGTATTTTGCAAGAACTTTTTGTTGTACAGGCTCTGCTAGCCAAAAATTAAGCGTAGAACCACTTCAAATGTAGAGTGTTGATAGGATCTGGAAGAATGTCTCCCTCAAGTGTAGCTAACTGATAAGCTCCAGTTCCAAAGGTAGTAGTGATAAAATAAGGTCCTAGCTAGTTAGGTTCAAACTTTCCTTTCTGCTCCCTGTTGGGCTGGTTCTTAGGATTCTCCTTGAGGATGAGATCTCCTACTTCAAATTTGCGTGGCTTGGCCTTCTTGTTGTATCCTTTGGACATACGTGCCTGATACACTTTGAGATGATCGAACGCTTGTTGTCTGCGCTCATCTAGTAGGTCTAGAGAATTCACCCTATCTATGCGGTACTTCTCATCAGTAACCAGTCTTTCTAAAGATATTCGCAAAGAAGGGATTTCAACCTCAATAGGTAGTACTTCTTTAGCGCCATAGACTAGATAAAATGGCATGGCTCCATTTGGTGTTTGGATGCTTACTCTATAGGCCCATAGTGCCAGATTTAGTTGTAGATGCTAGTCTTTGCCAGACTTGCTCATAGTTCTGTGTAGGATTTTTAGAATATTCTTGTTGGATGCCTCAGCCTATCCATTACCTTGAGGATAATAGATTGAGGAGAAATGTTGAGTAATATGAAACTATTCACAAAGTTCATCAATGTCTTGATTTTTAAATTGGCCCCCATTGTTTATCACAATTGAAGAGGGTATCACATACCTACAAATAATGTAGTTTAGAATGAACATAGCCACCTGTTTGCCAGTGGCTTTGATTAGCGGCACTGCCTCAACCCACTTTATGAAATACTCAATGGTCGTAATGATGAAATTGTGTCCATTTGAAGAGTTGGGATATATTTGTCCAACCAATTCAAAGGCCCATTGCTGAAATGGCCAATGTGTTATGAAAGGTATCAGTTCTCTGGCAGGAGCATGAATAAGGTTTCCATGTGTCTGACATTTAAGACATGCTTTTGAAAATTGAATAGCATCTTTCTCCATGGTAGGCCAATAATAGCCTACTCTAAGAAGTTTCTTAGCTAATGAAAAGTCATTCGAGTGTGATCCACATACACCTTTGTGGACATCTTTTAAAGCTAGATCAGACTCTTTGAGTTCTAAACACCGAAGAAGTGTACCATCGAGACTGCATCGATATAGGTTTTTAGTTATGAGTACGTAATGTGATGCTATCCTAATCAAGGATCTTTTCTCATTCCTATATATATTGGTTGGAATGGTTTGGTCTGAAAGGTAAGCAATAATATCAGCATAGCAGGATTGATCTGGGGTAGTTAAGGCACATATTACCTGGTATTTAGGAGTATCAAAGGCAGGATAAGAGATTTCTTCCACCAAGAAGTCATAGCGGAATTGATGTTCCTCCAGTTGTAACATGGATGCCAAGGTAGCCATAGCATCTGTAGCTTTATTCTTTGATCTTGGTATCTGCTGGAAGGTGATGAAGATAAAGTACTTCTTTAGATCATCAACTAGTTGCTTGTAGGGCATCAATTTTTCATCTTTTGTTTGATAGTCCCCATTGACCTGATTGATAATTAGTTGGGAGTCACCATACATGTGTAACTCAATGACCTTCCATTCCATAGTGAGCTTGAGGTCGTTGACCAGTGCTTCATACTCTGAGATATTGTTGGTGCATGGAAACATCAATTTATAGGATTTAAGGATCTTGTATCCTTGTGGAGTTATGAAGAGAACCCCTGGTCCAGACCCTTATTAAGTGAATGAGCTATCAAAGTACATCTTCCATGGATGTTCCATGAGATGCATGATTGTTTCATCAAGAAATTCAATTAGCAAAGTTTCATCATCTTGGAGTGGCAAATCTGCCAATTGGTCTGCAAGTACCTATCCTTTGATAGCTCTCCATTCTACATACTCAATGCCAAACTCACTCAGAATCAAGACCCATTTTGCCAAACATCCTATTAATGTTGTTCTTCTCAAAAGATACTTCAGAGGGTCAATCTTAGCAATGAGCTTCACTATGTGAGAGAGCATGTAGTATCTCAATTTCTATGATGCGAAGACAACTGCTAAGCATGCTTTTTCAATAATGCTATAATTGAGCTCATAAGCGACTAATGTTCTACTAATGTAGTAGATTGCTCTTTCTTTCTTGGTTTCATCTTCTTGTGCCAGTAATACTCCTAGGGTTGTAGCTATAGTGGAAATGTATAGGAGTAAAGGTTTTCCATGAATAGGAGCCATAAGAATAGGTGGAGTAGCCAGGTACCCCTTGAATTCTCTAAAGTTTGTTTCACAGTGTTCATCCAAGTTGAATGGAACCCCTTTATGTAGCAATTTAGTAAAGGGTTGTGCCTTATCTACATGTTGGGACATGAATCTCCTGATAGAATGGAGTCTCCCTTGTAGCATCCTCATTTGACTAATGTTACATGGAGGAGCCATCTCTAGAATAGCTTTTACCATTGCAGGATCTACCTCAATTCCCTTTGCTAAAACAATAAATCCTAGGAGTTTCCCCGATTGGACCCCAAAATCACATTTCTTTGGGTTGAGCCTGAATTGGAACTATTCCATTCAATCCAATATCTTTCTCAAATCAGAAATATGAGTATCTCTTTCTTTGGATTTTGCCAACGTGTCATCAACATAGTCCTCCATGTTCTTGTGCATCATGTCATGGAATATTGTTGTCATAGCTCTTTGATATGTTGCACCTACATTCTTTAACCCAAATGGCATGATGTTCCAGCAAAATGTGCCCCATGCACATGTGAATGTAGTTTTCTCTTGATCCTTAGGGGTGATCTTGATTTGGTTATAGCTGGAGAATCCATCCATTAATGAATACATCTAAAAGCCTGCTATAAGATCTATGATCATGTCAATGTTTGGTAGAGGGAAGTCATCCTTTGGACATGCTTTGTTGAAGTCTCTAAATTCATTATAGATCCTAATAGATTTATCATATTTTGAAATGGGAACCACATTAGAGATCCACACTGCATAGGCAATGACTCAAATGAATCGAGCTTTTAGTAACTTTTCTAATTCTACTTTTATCAATAATGCAACATGAGGATGCATTTTTCTAAGTTTTTGTTTCACGGGTTTGATCCCCGGAGCTATAGATAAGTGGTGCATGATAAGATTAGGATCTAGCCTAGGAATATTAGTGTAGGACCATGTGAATTTGATATTCTTCTCCTTCAAGAACTCTGTGAACTATACTTTCTCTTCTTCTGATAAGGATTGTGCCAGATGAACTATTTGAGGTTTTTCATCAGTGCCCAAGTTTACTGGCTGTGTTGGTTCAATCAATACTGAAGATCTTTCCTGAAAGTGTTCAGGGAGGATATCAAGAGTTTCATCCTTTGGCTCCTTAGAGAGGTTTTCACCATTGGATAAATCTTTTTTCTTTACTATTTTGGGATCTGATACTGCCACAGAGTGGTTTTCACCATCAGTCCGCTTTTTCTTTTTATTTTTCAGTTTGTGACTAAGAAACTTGATATCCTCCTGTGACATGTTCTCACTCCTTGCAATGGTGGAAGAAGGGTAAGGTTCAAAAGCGTTGAGATAACAAGCTAGGGAGTGGTCATTGGGAAAGTCAAGGATAGGAATAGGATCTGTTTCAATCCAATCAATTAGGTCTGGAAGTACCAATTTTAGGGAGTCAGATTCTAGGAAGGACAACATCATGTTAGTATCAAAACCATTAACTTACATGACACGATCTGTTAAGTTAATATCTTCAATTTTTAGATCAATAAGAGTAAGATCGTTGTTAAAAGGGTCATTGTCAGTCATATATGGATCAAACTCCAGTGACTCATCAGTAGAAGTCTCATCATCATTCCTCTATAAAAGGAGGCTTCTTTCTTGTAGCTTATGAAATTCTTCTAGAGTTATGTATTCAAAAATGTCTCCATTAATGATTGGGGGAAGGAACTCTTCTTTTGCTTTAGGAGGATCATCATCATTTAAAGGAGTGTCAAGTCATCTACTAGAGCTGAATAAGCTGCAAACATGTGAATTGTATCTATTCCAATCTCCTCTGATGCAATAGATAGCCAATCCAATTCATAGTCATGAGAGTCTGTGACATCATCATCAGACCTAGTTAAGTATTCAATAATGTTTATCTGATGTACTCGGTTAGCTACTTGTAGATCCAAGTGAGGTAGATCAAGGACATGAGAAATTGTGACCAATTGGCCCCAGTTAGGATATAAATTCTTTGCCTGGGGTACCTCTTGAGTGATTGTTGCTATTGTATCCCCTACCTCTTGAATGGGAGGTTGTACTAGAAAAGGGGTGTGAAGATCCTATGGTACCTCAAAACTAGGTACATAACATTCTCCTTGATATTAAGGATTCTCTGTACCAATATGTAGTAATCTTTCATAAGGCCATGGTTCCAATATTATCTCATCTATTTTATCACTCACTATTTCAGAAGGTGGACTCTTTTTTGGAGTAGGTTTGTTGGATTGAGTAGTAAAACCCAGTCCTATTTTATCTCTGTTAAGGAAGAACTCCATGGGTATGGGTTCAATGATCCCTCATCCTATTTCATTTAGGGGTCCCTTTCCTTTGTAGCCCATTTTTGTAAGGAACTCATATCCCTTTCCATACTATTCTGGAGATATTTTTACATGTTTGACCTCAGATTCCACTGGTTTGCCTTTGTAAAGCCAATCCAAGACCTCCTATTCTTCTGTGCTATCTTTTAATGCCTAGAGTTTGAATGTTGATGAAGGTTTTCCATAGGATCTAGGTGATACCGAAAGTTCTGTCATTGAGGGAGTTAAATCCAGCTTGTACTCTCCCATACCTGTCTCTTCAAGTTTCAATGTCTTGCTAAAACTCTTCATAACCATGTCTTTGGTAGTTTCAAGAGAAACTGCATCCATAGCCTCTTTGTTGTGTGGGATCATGCTACCT